>JZKD02S1673259.1:693132-705794 GCA_000966675.3 Picea glauca
CTAAAATTTCCCCCTCAAATTATTCCCTCCAAAATGTCCCTCCAAAATGTCCCCCCAATTTTTTCTCTTTATTATTTTCCCTTCAAAATTAAAAACAACTTTTACTCTTTTATTTTGTTATTTACTTGTTAATTATAATGTTTTTATGTTTTTTTATTTAGCCCACATTCATTAAACATAGAGATGATCCACATAATTTAAGGTATATATGTAGACAATCTTCTTCATTTTTATTTATCCCACATTCGTTATATAAATAGTAATTTATATCATATGTGTTATATATACACGGTCTTATTTTGTCTTTTTACATTGCGTGAAATCTTGGGCAGTGTTCGTTAAATAATTTGGAGCACGCTACAAGGGAGAAACATCGAGAAGACATTCGAGGAGAATCTATCATTTCAGAGGTTAGTTATTTTTTAAATTCTTACCATTTACCAAAAAAACATTTATAAGATCATATTTGAATCACATAAGAATTTTTCATGCGAAAATTATAAAACCCTAAATATTTTTAGATGTTTTCTAATTTTTTCTAAAAAAATCATAATTTTTAAAAAAAATTGAGACCTTTTTCAAAGAAATTTTAACAAAATTCTTACGTTTTTTTGAAAAAAAGAAGAAAAAAACGCAAATTTAGGTATAGAATTTTAGAAAAATTTACTCTTTTTATTGTTTTTTACTGAAAATTTTATAGTTTTGGCCCATGGTGGTTACTGGGCGGAATGTCCCTCCCATGCAAGACTGTGATTTTTCCTACAAGGGCGTTCGGGATGATTTCCGGTATTGCCCCAACCGCCCGAAGACCAAGTCACGGGCCCACTGGGGGGTGCCTCACAGCCAAGCCCTAGGTGCATCAGGGGTTGGGGCGTTGTCCGACATCACCCCAGCCTGACCAACCCCGTGGCCAAGCCCTAGGTGTGCCCATGGCTTGGTTGCGGGAGATGCCCCCCTGTGGCCAATCCTTGGGCGCTTCCATGGCTTTGTCTCGGGACCAGCTGGGGGGATGCTCAACATCGCCTTAGCCCATGTAATCCAAGGCTTGGTCCTGACATCGCCCTAGTAACTCCATGGGTCAATTTTTTATTTTTATTTGTTTTAACTTAGTTCTTATATTCAATGTTTTTTTTTTTAATTTATTATAATGTAAAATGTTTTTTTTTTTTTCATATAGGAAAAATGGCAGGAAAGAGATTATCTATGAATATATCTGGATCACGACCTGCAATAATGGCATCCAAAATTGCAACCAGAACCTCCATGAATGCTAGGAAACAATTTACAAATTGATAGGACAGCATCTGAGCTATTAAGGGAAATGAAGAATGTTAGAGAGTGGAAATATGTGGAAGGTGAAAACAAACTGGAATATTCTTGGTTTGCTAAAGATAAGAAAGGAAATAATGGAAAATATATATATTTGTATTGTGCCGAGTTTGAACATGTGCAAGGAAATTATCAGACACTTGGCTTGTAACGAGATATATATTTGGTCCCAGACGCATATATTGTTTATGCACTTTTAAAACAAGACATGACTTATATCAAGATTAGATATTGTTTGAAATTGAGCAATTATAACAAGGATGAATGTTTTACAGAATTATGTGCATCCATCATTGATGAAATTGAGAAAGACAATGTAAGTTTTTTATTTTTATTTTTGTATCCTTTATTATTTTTAGTATCATGTTAATTTTTTAATTTTATTTAGCATGGAAATGTTATATTTTATTTTTATAGGATTTTTTTGAATGAATTTCACATATGTTAGTGGGGATTTACTCTACAGAGAATAATATCATGGATGTCATCAACACTTTTCATATTGAAAAGACACAAGAAGGAAGGAAAAAGAAACAAAAAGTAACGAAGGTTGAAGCTACAAGAGTAGACAAAGAAGAACATGAAAGAATAAATAAAAGTTCTCATTCTATAAATCCTAAAAGGGTTACATTTGAAAATGAGGAAAATACAAATGAAGCTTTTGTTGAGATTATTCCCAATGAGGTTATCACTCCTTCTCGCAAAAAGCATAAAAAAGATAAACGCAAAAGAGCGATGGTCAATGATGAGTCCATTCTTATTGATTATGAAGAAATCATTGATTTAGATGAACCCCATTTAAATCATAAGAGGAATAAATAAAATGTTATTGATGATGTTCAAGAAGCCATTATTAGCTTTGAGTATTATAATGAAAGTTCTAAACGTAGCAGAGAAATAATAACACTAGGTGTTGATCTAGAGAATGGTATTATGAAAACAATACAAAATGCCATTCGAAATAGATTGAGGATGACAAAATTAGTTCATGATGTCCATACATTTCAGTTGAATGTGAAACAAATTTATAAACCCACAGATGAGAAATAAAAATATCAAATTAGAAAACCACCTCACTTTCAAATTCACAATTTGAAAGCATTGATTAGGTACAATCCATATGCACATGTGGTTGACTACCTAGTTCTTGTTGACCCAATGGAAGTTCCTAGAAGGGAAGAATTTGATAGATCAAAATGTTTTGACTACAAATATTATTTGATTGGAGGAAATCATTCTGCAAAGGCTAGAGGAGAATTGATGGAAGAATTGAGGTAATCATTTGAGACAATCAAATCCATAATTTACACCGGTTTATCATATTCAGAAGCAAAGTTATTGGCATGGGATCATAACACATACAATGAGTACATAATTTCCATGACTTTCATTCAAAGGGTGATATTTATCCATAATGAGTTTTCTGAAATATTTCGTGGGGAGAGATCAAATGTTGATGCCAAGTTTCAAAAGCAATGGTGTATGGAAATAGGTTTCCCACTTGATGATGAAAATGCAAAAGAAAAAAATTGCAAAGGAAGTGATGTATTTAGAGATGTGGATAGCTATTTTCAATTGGGATTTAGAACTGGACATGTATGGGATTTGATAGATGAGATCTTCACCCTATGGAAAAATATTAGTATAAAAAATCAAAGAGTTATGAAGGCTAAGCCATTAATATGAGCCACAAGTAAGACAAGTCCTTAAATAAAAAATCTTCCACATGATATGACTATAACACCTTGAAGAACAATACAAGGATTGAAGGATGATAAACTTATCATAGCTATATTATCACGTGTAAGGTCAGGTGAATTGTCAATTTAAAGAAATGTGTGATGAATTTAAAAAGTAAGATTGTTGAGTTATTTTTATTTATGTTAGGACAAGAAAATTATTTTTTTCATTTTAACATATCAATGTTATAAGAATTTTATTATATATGTCATTATAAAATTATTATGTTTTATTTAGTTACAAGGTGTATATGATAATACAAGAGGAAATGGTTAAGATGTTGAATGAAGAAATTTGGGATGATCTTAAACTGAACTATCTAGATTCAAGCTTTACAACAATATTGAATTTTTTTTTTGTTGCATTAAAAAATGTATGTTGATTTATTACATTCATATTATTCGTTTGTAAGTTAATTTATTTCTATTTTAATAGTTATAGATATATAACTATATGTTTGTTTGTTTCATTAAAGATGCCAAAGAAGAATGCAGATGGAGTACCTGAAACCTTCAAAACTTTTATTCAAAAAATCCAAGTTTGAAAGAGAAAGGAGACATGTTCAAACTATGGAACTTGATGACACCCTTTCTCACTACATTTGGAATGGGCTTGACGTTGTTCAGTATAAAGTGATATTAGGTGATTATGAACAACTTGCAAATATTGTTCCTAAAAAAGAATACTCCCTAGTTATTGCAGATATCCCTCATGGTTATAATATCCAAAACATTGGATATGATACTAAGACTTATACTTACCAAGATTTAAATAAAGTGGTTATGGGATTTACGGAAGTCACAATATCACCATTTTGTAGATTTCTGGTATTTCATTCAGACACACAACAAGGATTAGTACAATCAAGCTTCAAGGGAAAAGAAATGACAAGGATGCCATTTATTTGGTAAGATATTGAAAGTGTATGTTTAACAATTAAGATTAGAAAACGATTTTATTAATTCATGAGTTAATTGAATTTGCACTTATTTATGTTACAGGAACAAACCTACAATTCATAGCTCCAATGGAGAACCATTTAAACATGATTTTGAGAGTATACATCCTGCAACCTAGAAAAAATATGATTCTTATAATTCTATTCCTGTCAATGTAAAGGATGGAGACACTCCTAGTAGTTTATTGGTATACACTGCTATGGTTAGAAAGCTAACATATGAGGAAAAATATTTGAAATGAGATATGGTTAAAATTTATCAAAAACCACAAACACTAATTAATTATCTGATAGATACATTTTCAAATGAAGGAGGTTGGGTTTTGGATTTGTTCTCGGGTTCATGTAAGAATTATGTTCTAACTTTTATGAAATCATACTTCAATCTTATATTATTTTTAATTTATTTATTTTTACAATATTTAACTTCATTATTTATTTTTTATTTGGTGATTAGGTATAACATTAGTGTGTTTCTTACAGAAAGGAAGAAATTGCATAGCCATTGAAAGTGACCTAATGCAGTGCAATTTTATTCAACAAAGAATTAATGCTATTGCAACTCTTCTAGATGAAATGCAAGAATTTGGATTGAGGAAAGGAGATTTTAGTGAATCAAAGGTGGAAAAAATGTCAAAGGAAACTCAAGTACTATTAGGAGGAATGATTGGAAATGATCACTTTGGAGAACTTGCGGATATCAAAGACCCAATGGAAGAGAAAAATGACACAATGGAAGCACAAAATGATGTCGAAGAAGATGATAATGTGTCTATTGAGAATGTTGAATTTTGGATATATGATATTGTTGATTAGTTTTAAGATGACTTGACGATGATGCTCAATTTTGCAAATTTTTTATGAGCTATAAATGTAATGTTTTGACTTTCAAATTTTAAAATAAGAATGAATATGTATCTATTGTTGTTTTATGATGAATCTTTTTATTGATTTCTTTTTCCTTTTATTTATATGTGAATCACTATACTAGGGAAATTTTTATTAAATGTATAAAAATATGGAAAAAAATGTTAATTTTTTATAAAATTTTCACTTTTTTTGGTTCAATTATGTCCATAAAAATGATTTATTTCGAATGTTATTTTAAATAAATAGGTAACAAAATGTGTAGGTTTTTTTTATTATATATGGTTGTAAAATGTATATTTTTTTGCTAAATATTCAAAAATAGTGTTATTTAACTACAATTATTTTCTATGTATTAAAGTAAAGGTAAACAATGTGTTAAAAATGATGTTTTCCACTATATTTTAAAAGTATGGAACAATGTTCTTGAGGTGTAGGATAGTCGGTGATAGAGTGTGTTGTTAAAGAACTCTGTGATGTTAAGTCACTGGTTCGAAACCTGCGGGGACAAAAAATCCAGCCATGTTAAGGGTTTGTGTGGCTCAAGCCAGGTACGATCCTTGGGTGATTTTTATGGCTTTGAGGCCCATGAGTCGTGGTTTCTCAAGCCACGGGCTAGTCCCGCAGGTCATAGACAAAGTAGAAAACAAAAAAAAGTATGGAACAATAAATTAATTAAGGAGACATTATTATATGAAAAATCATAATTTCAAAAAAAAAAATGGTAACAAATATTTTTAAGATTGAAAGAAGCATGAAAACTGACTAAAAACGTCGTTGAATAAAAAAAAATATTTTTAGAAAAATTTGAAAATATATGAAAAATAAGCATTTAAAAAATTTATGTGGAAACATTGTGGATTGAAAATTTTAAAATATCGAAAAAACAAACTAAAAAGGGAGGGGGGTGCTACTGGTAGCACCATTTTTAAAAACGGGGTAAAATATGTGACCCCCCCAAAAATGAGAACTCTGTAGAGTTCTCGTTAAGTTGGTAAATATGTTTCTTTTTATTTCTTGAAATAGGGGTCTAGATATCCAAGGGAGATCTCACTTGTTCGCAGGGGAAATATTCTGTAACATAGGGTTTGCATTTCTCTAAGGGCCTTAGTGATGGAAAGTTGACAACCGACTACCATATCCATGGCAACCCTAGATTGTGCTTTTGAAAGGTAGGATCTTCTCCCCTTACCCTTTCCACTAGAATGTGGTAATAGGTTCAATCCTAGACCATCCAACATGTGGCTCACTTCCCAAAGAGTCGGAATATGTCATTTCCTCAATTGGTATATCACCATATCTTCCTTTGAATCTTTTGATGAATCGTGGCTCAAACTAGTTGAGGGAGAGGGACCCGAGACCAAAGAAAGATTTACAGAAGGGGGATCAGTGGAAGTGTAGGGAAAGCCAATGGGGAACTCCATGAAATAAGGTAAATTCTTCAAAGAGGGAAGAGAACATGGCGACATACCCATATGTGAAGAAATTCCCAGTTGGAGAAATCTTGTTGTGGATCTAGAATGTTATGGAGTACCCCGACCTAGGTTCAAAGTTGAGTCTAAGCATGAGGTAGATTCCATGTCCCGATCAAAGGGATCCTTCTTGGAGATCTGATGTTGCTCCCCGTCCTCTCCTGATATTTCCCTATATTGTTTTGATGAGGGGGATATCAGGGCCTCCCCGAGGTGAATAACATCTCTCTTTTTTTAGCGTGGAATTTTTAAGGTCTTTCTCTTTATTCAACATGGGGAGTTTGCAGTCAACGACCTTGTGTCCATGATTTTGGATATGTGGCACCTGAACGAGATGCCTTCGTAATCCTATTTTTTCATAAAATATCTTTCTCCCCATGTCAATTCTATTTCCTTTTCCAGACCCTTTATGATGTTTAGAGAGACTAAAATGTGTGCCATCGACATTTTTTTGGATGAGATGAGAGACATTTTTGCATCCATATAAGTTCCTAGGGAATTCCCCAAACACTCAAACCCCTTCACATTCCATATTTCAGTAGACAATCTAGGCATTCACACCCAAATAGGGATCTCATCAATTCTTTCATAGCTAGCATCGATAAATGACATCCATCTCTAAACACCAAGGGGATTTCAACACCTTGTTTACATCTGCTGAGCTCTAGAACCTTAGCATAAAACATCCTTTTTCTGAGGAACAAACCAAGGGAAACTGGTCCAACAATCTTGAACAAGACATTTTAACCCATTCCGTCACTACTACATATGACCAAATTTGCCACGATTTTTCGTTGCTATTGACACACATATCCGTCGCACTTTCCATGAAAGAAAATACTATTTTTCGTGGAACTTTTTTCGTCACTACATCCATGAACCAGGTTTTCGTGGAAATAACAACGACATAAGGCTGCCACATGTCATCATCCTCAAGATAGGTTTACCTTGAAAATCATGGCAATAGCGATGAAACATCGTTGCAATAGGGATGAAAAACCGTGCCAAAGTAAAAAACTAACCAACAACTTACGAAGCAGATGCCATATGTGCGACGAAAAAGCGTGGAAATTTGCGACGAACTTTCGTCGCTATTTCCACAGAAATCCTTGAATCACAAACAATTTACGACACGGATTCTATATGTGCGACAAAAAAGCGTGGAACATTGCGACGAACTTTCAACGCTATTGCCACGAAAATCCTTGGTAGAGTAAAACTCATTTTTGTATTGCGACGAACTTTCATCGTTATTGCCATGAAAATTCTTGGTAGAGTAAAAATGTTTGCGACGAAATTTTGTTGCTATTGCCATGCCTCCTATAGGTTTAAAAAAAAAAAAAACTACATGAGAATCTACATGAAGAGTTGGAAATAGTTGTAGAGAAGCAAATTTGTATAGTTGATAAGCTAGTCCCTTACACTACTAGGCTTGAGAGATAGCTATTGGCTAACCATTGTAGCCACCCTATGATATATTTGTATAAACCTCACCTACTTGATAATAATGATTCTTGGCAAATTTTCCAGGATGATAGGGACATTTGTTGTTTTTTTCTTATTGAGAGCAAGTTGATACTCTAATGTCATTCTCATAGACAAAAAAAAATTCCCAATGGCTTACTACCTTTGGATAATTCCTTTTCCCTAAGTGATGTTGGGAGTAAGAACACATCCTCTCAAGAGGCTTCAAAGATAAAGGTATCATACACTATCCTTATGAATATTGGTGCAAGTGTAAATATCAATGCTTCAAAGACATAACATTGATATTTATAAAAATTATTTAAAAAAAGCATGTTTGCCACAAACTATCATTAAAGGTGATAAGAAGATGATAGTGCAAAGCAATTTTTTGCAAGGAAGAGTGAGCTACCCAATGCAAGAACTAAGAACTGAAAATTAATTATAGAAAGGAACAAAAACATCCACTTAAAAAAAAAATCTCAAAAGATTATTTAGAAGTAAAACTCTTGTATGGGTAAAAAAGAATAAGGGTCGATTAGCATGAAATGAAAGAAATAGTACAGATGGTTCCACCTAATATTTTATATATGCATGTTCCTCCAATAAGTTGTTTAGTTTATGCCAAGGAAATATATTGGAATTCATAATGACCATGTTTTTCTTCCTCCCAAGTTCAAATAGAAGAATCAATATGAATCGAAAAACAACGAGGAGGCTTAGGAACTTTTGAAGCCCAACCACAACTGGTTGTGATTTATGGAACCCCTACCTTTCATATGGAAGAAAACAACCATCTCATAAAAAAAATAAAAAATTAAATGAGATATATATGTCTTATGATGAAAACTTATTTTGAGGCATCTTAAGATGGAGCTTGGCTTGAAAACTAAGTTTCCCGGAAAGTCTTATTCTATGGAATAAAAATTTTCCTCATGCTGAAAACCTTTGTGAGGCACCACTAGGCATAACAAAACCGAAAACCAAAAATGGAAGTCTATTCTGAGAAAAAATATTAAAAAAAGGAAAAATTATTCTAATGATTCCCCTCTACGTCATTTCAAATACATTATACCTTATTTATTCCTATTTAACTTTCTTTGATGGAATTATAGAAGTATCAAGGATCCAACTACAAGTTTCAAGAAATAGGATAAGCATCAACCATATATCCCTCAATAGCATAGACTTACAAAAATTGTTGATCTCAATAACTCTAGGATAGCTCATACCATCTACACAACATCTTGATGGATGATGTTCAACATAGAGGTTGAGTGACATAGGGAAAAAAACAGTGGATCACACAACTATCAAAATCAAGTTTTGTAAAGAATGTCACTGCCACTAAGATATTTGATATAGAATCCATGCAATAGAATGTTTGAGTACATTTAAAATATGGATGTCATCTATAATGTTGTTAGATATTTACATCAATACTATAGTCATGACTATTATTCAAGCTAAATCTATGATATTTAACAATGCATAATCTAGAGTAAGTTATGTTGGGTCTCATTAAATTAAATCATCATTTATTAGGAAATTCGATTTCATCGAGTTTTCATGGAAGAACTAGGGCTTCCAAAGATCTTTTACATAGTCAGATATAAAGATTCAACATCCAGCCATTATACTCACAAGATTATTCAAAAACATTATGGTTGCCAATATTTCAAGCACTCTACAAGAGGTTACTGCCCCAAGTAACTCATAAACAGAGAAAATATCACTCCAGTATACTCATTATCAATAAGATGAATAAAAAGGAACCATCATTCAATTAGAGCTATGGAAACGATCAAAATAAAGAATTCTCCAAAATTTCAAGGTATCATTTTTATAGGTTGGCTACAAGTTCAAGATAATGTACATTGTAAGACCAATTCCACTATCAAAAGACAATGTACATTGCTTAGCAGTTTTAGGCTAAGAAGGAGACTTCAAAGGTATTAGATTGATATCATATAAACCCGCACCTGTTTCAATAACTACAAGGACTTCAATGCAAAAAAAATATTACTACTCAAAATTACATCCTTCTATCACAATCGGAATGCCCAAATATCAACATTGTCATACTGCTACAAAGATCTCAGCCTACATCCTCCCTGTTCTTGTGGTGTACATTCTACTGCAAACTTCAACACCTATAAGTATGCTACCAATGCAAACTCCTAAACAAAAAATAGGCCTCGCTACAGAGTTTGCTAAAACTAGAATTATGCTATAGAGTTTGTCTCCTCATGCAAATAGAATGCAAACTCATGCCGAGACTTTGCTGCCTTCAAGCTACCTCTCAAATCAAGAATTTCTCAATACATTTTCATCAGAGATAATTTCATTTATCATGTCTACAAGTTATCACCTATGTTATCTTTGATTTAAGTTATTGCATTGTTTAAATACAGTGTTAAGCATTATCTAGTTTTCAAATACTCTTACCATCCCATACTTATACCATTCTTATAAAACTGGGCCATAGTTATGTAGTGTTTCAAACATGATCATTTGAAATATAAGTTGGGGGAGAGGGGATTTCAATGCTAACCCATAAAAATCAATTTCATTCCATAACAAGGTGCCAGTAGTCAAGTGAAAGAGTTGTGGCCTACGCAAAAAAGGTAAGTATGTTGACATGAAGTAAAGAAATCATCACAAGATGTGGTGATTTCAAAGATAAAGTATGCACCAAAAGGACTCATTTTGAATGCAACTTTACTCATTTTAAACCCAATTCAAGTTGTAAGTTTCTCACCCATCCTCCACAATGCGCTGAGTTCCCCCAAGATTGAAAGAAGGAAATCCAAAGGCATGTGTCCATAATGGGATTATTAAGTTTATTATCATTGATTCCCTAGCAATATAGAGACACAAGGCTATTTGGGATCAATTTTTTAAATTAACTAAAGAAGAATTTCTAGCTTCATAGACCACCATAGGTGTGGAAGTGGCTCCTACAACAAAAAAAAAAGGGGGAAGAAGAAGATTACTAACAAGGTCACTAGGTAGGATGGCCACAACATTCAAGGGGGATACTTTAAAAATAAGAGAAGAACAGTTCAAAACATAAACCATAAAGAAAAAAGCACCCATTCTCTATGGATAGAGGACATATCCCAAGACATTGTTGAAACAGTGCTCAAGATAGGAGGTTCATCTACTCATAAAACATTGATCCTATCAAGCAAGTATAACATCAAAGATAAGAAAGATAAAGAGTAGGAAGCCAAGAACAAGGACAAGGTCTCTTGTGTCTAAAGAAGTAGGCATATTTTACCCACTAGGAACCTACTAGACATAAGGTTTGTGTTGACCCATGTTCCCATCCACCGATCTTGATAAGGACAATATATTGATATGATCCGAAAGACTTTGAAAGTTCAATTCATAGGGACTATGAGTGAATACATATATAATAGTAGTGTAACTTAGTGGAATGCATAGGGCTATACGGGCTCGAACCTTAGACCTTCTCAGTAGAACAGATCAAGGTTATTATTATCAAAATAATTTGAATTGTTCCAAGAACCCAACATGCATTTTATTGCATTGGGATCTTTCCATGTCCATGTGGATTCCACTACCATTGCATTGGGAACATGTTGGCATAGCTAGGGGAACACATGTTACACCAACCTAGGTAATTTTCTAGAAATGTTTTTTAATTACACAACCATGAAAGGAAAAGGCTTCGTGATGGCATATATGCTACAAAATTTCAAGTATTATCTTCTGGACCAGTCCTTCAAGTTGTCCATTGATAATTTAGTGTTCAAGTATTTGGTTAACAATAGAATGTTGGAAGGTTAATTCTATCGATGCTTGCTACTATTTTAGGAATTTTATTTTGAAGTGGTGGTTAAACTAGGTAAATAAAATGTGGGACCTAATCACCTCTCGAAAATCCACAATTGGAACAATGTTGGGATAGCTCATAAAGTGTTGAATGTAGATATATTTTGCATGGAAGCTGTAGTTCTTGAATTCTTCACTAATATTCAAAACTTCAAATATAAATCTACATGCACTAGAAGAATATGGTGATAGTAAATATTGATATATCATAATTAAGGATACAAATTATTAGTTAATCATATGGTACTTGCACACATTAACAATGGATGGGATTCTTGAATACTATGTGTTGGATCATGAATGATAGGTGGTGCTCTAGGAATCCCATGATGGACATAGAAAAATACATTATAGTGAGAAGACACAACTATCACAACATACATTACAATGAGACATGTTGGATGCAAGTATCATTCAATTCAAGGCTAGAGTGCACTCTCCACTCCATTATTCATATTATTATCTTCATTCACTCCTATCAGTACATTCTCCCTTTATCTTCTATCATTTGTTTACTTATGGTTCATATATGTGTGTCTGTGTGTGTGTGGTTAAGATTTTGTACTAAAAATATGTTATAGTTGTATTGGTCAATGTAAGAATACAAAAAAAGGTTTTTTCCACAGTCTATGATTCATACTTTGTTAAAAACATTGATGCTTGTCTACCAAAAATGAAATTGTATCCTTTCATGAGGATTGTGAACTTTTACTAATATAAAGCCTACTTTAAAAAACACGTCAAAACCCTTACCTTATCATTGTCCTTTTGCTGGATCCAGTAGCCCATACAAATTGATAAGAGTCGTCCACGAGATGCATTTCCATCACCAAGACCTTCATGAATCATAAAAGACAAATTCTTTATATGAGTAAATAATATATAAGAAAATAAACATGCATTTAGTTATGTAAAATATTCTAGAAACAAATTAAGTGGTCGCATACCTTAATGTGATTTTTTTTTTCAAG
>JZKD02S1673259.1:730851-749562 GCA_000966675.3 Picea glauca
TTTAGGGTTAGTGTTTATGTATCTTATTGTTATAAACATGAGTTTCCTCCCTATCTTATATATACCATAACTTATCATTTATCAATATAACAATCAACTTCAAGATTTTATTCATAGAGATTTCTTCCTTCATTTAATTGAATTAGTAAGTGCTAGCCAGCCATTAGGTGTTCAAGTATCCCAACCATTATTGTCACTATTATATTATTTTCAATTTATGCAAGCATGATCCCATTTGGGTACTAGGGATGTAACAAGTGGTATCAAAGCTTCAATCAAGCTTTGTTGGTGTTTTTTTGTTAGTTCTTAAAAATAAAAGAGAGAATAAAATGACAATCAATTACTATCATTTCACCGATCAGGGTTGAGTTTCAAGAGCACTTCCATATCTTTATCAATAAAAAGAGAGAGACATTCTAGCTACAATTGAATGGAAAAGGGTATGTGGATTCCATAAACCTAGAATATTATGGAATCCACATACCCGTTTCCATAGAATATACTAACTAGATATGAAAACCAAAAACATGAAATATGGTACTACACATATAATATATTATCAAGGAAAAAAAAGCTACATGAAATTTGGACATTTGAACAAAAATTTACAAGTTAAATAAGTACAGCAATAAAAAAAGCATACTAACCTTGCAAGTTCAAAATCCAAGCTATGTAGATCGAGAATTGGATCTGTTCAACCGGTGGGTGACAAAAAAAATAAACAGCTCAAACAAAAGCCACAAACAATGTCGCAACTATAGCAATTGTGTCACAAAGTCTCTTAAAGTCAGGTATATATAGATCAACTAGTCAACTAGTCGTTAACACCGACCAATGAGATAGGAAAAAATTTCGTGGCAATAGCGACGAACTTTCGTGGCAATAGCGAAGAAAATCCTGACCAAGTTAAAAAACCTAGTTGTCTCTATATCGACGAACGTTTGTGGCAATATCGACGAAAATCCCGCCCAATTTAAAAAAAACATGAAAATAATGGAAATGTGGAAAATTTCGTGGAATAATCCCCCCATATGTAGTAGTGATTTAGGGTATTGATTCCAAGATGAAACCCATTTTATCGACCCAAAACCATTGTATTTTCCATCTCCGACACCTATGGTAGCATAATGTCGTCCTCAAGGGCTAACTTTTGTGGTTGTGAGACCAGTTTTATGCTTTCTTGATTTTTCTATTTTTTAGAAGCAAGATTTTGTTCTTCCCCTGGACCACCTTCGATTGGATTCTGTGGGAGACCCTCTTGGTTCTCAATAGGATGGGTGGAACCCCACCCCGAAACCTCCCCAATAGTATCCCGAACTAATGAAAGATGAGGAGAAACAATAAATTTTGTTGGATCGAAAGACAAAGACTTACCCAATTTGATCTTAGATGGAAGTTGAACCTGGAAAATATTGGTAGCAACTTAAATAGGATTCCATCAAAGTCGAGGAGGATTGAACTGAGATCCACTACCTCTAACCAAACATGAAACCCTAATAAAATCAAAGAAAGCAGGGTTATATGGGAATAGACCCTCAAAAAGAGCCTCGTGAAGAAAAACCTCTTTTGATTTTCACTCACAAGCCTACACCTAAGGAGGAAACAACTCTAAAATATTCCCAGCTGGGGAAGGAGAAAAACTTCCAAAGGGAAAATCCTTGAAACCTAGAGCAAGACCCAGGACAAAGAAAATCTAGTCCTGACAAATATAGGAATCCCCACTACCAGACCCACAAACCTAGATGCTAGGTTTGGGAAGGGTAATAGAGAAATTAGCATCCTCCATGCTGACAACTGAAAACAAAAGACCAGGTTTAGACATGGAAAGGGATCCACCTAGCACTGACCAAATCAGTAGTTCATCCAATATATCACCGGAATAGTCCAATATTTCCTCCTCCCTATCCATTACATCTGAAGAGAGAGAATCCAACCCATTTTGATGTCTTATTTTATCTTGCATATCACATAATTTATTCTCATGTTTGTCTCGTTGAAACCATCCCTTTATGGATCCTTTGCACTAAGTCCTCATTCCAAAAGTGGGATGTTGCATAATACAAAAAAAATAAAAAAAACTTTATTGTCAATAACTTAAATGGGGTTTCTTATTTTATCAAAAAAATCCCATGCATATTCTAAAACATTATCAATGTAGGCCTCCTTGATGAGGGTGTTATAAGTGCAAGAGTCCCACGATATGGGCATGGTGTCACACAAATATTGAAGCGTATTAAATCGTTTAACACTGAGTAATGCATTGAGAAGTGTGTTGAAAGACCTGATGGTGGGTTTCTCATAAAAAAATCACAACTAACCTGGAAAAAAAATTGGCACAAGAGTTTATGCATTTATGGCATTTGCTTTCCAACGCAACAAAAACAGAAAACTTATCCAGACATTTTGAGGTTATAGTAAATGAATTAATTCTGAACCTAGCTTAGTTACATTGCCAACCTGATTATTTATTCTCTATATAGCTGATTGAATAGGGTAATGTCAAAAACTATTAGTCCACACATTAAATATGGATGATTATGGAGCAACATGGGATTGCATTGAGGCCTCCTTTGATCCATGTTGCTGGCCTTTAAAGTAGAAGCGAACAACATAATGGATTTGTAAGTTTTAGGGATTGCAATAGCCTCACCAACATTGTGAAAGATATTGAAATCCAACATAATGGAATCATGCAGTCATGAGTGGAACAGGTACACATATTGATCACGTTGGTTATTATAACAAGAAATGGGATATTATCAACAGTTTTTTATTTGTACATTCCCAATAAATCATTTAGATCATGATTATATTATGCATGCATGAAAACACCTAATATTTCAAACCTAATAATCAATCAACATTTAGGAAATAGCCCACTTTCAAAAAAATAAAAATTGTGAATTCATGTACTCTTCTGGAGTATTCTACAAGTTGATATGACCAAGTGAACGGTGTACCCACTGAATCCTTGGACGCCATGTACCCACATAAGAATGGTTTAATCCTTCAATCTCAATATTTCAGATTCTCTAATGATTTTACCTTATAGAGTAAGATTGAGGTTGAAGTCAACTTTTAATAATGTTGATGGAGCATGTACTTTTGAGTCTCTTGCGCATACCTAAATATTTTATTGCTGAAAATAATTAAATATATGTTGCTAGATTAGGATTCTTCTATAACATATTTTAATGAAACCATAAGAAATTAAAAATACAAAATTGATTATGCCCCAGTTAATTCTGAAGTTTCCACAATGGTTTGTAGTTTCCTTTCTAATGGTTTTAGGTATTATCATCTTCAACAAGTCAATCAGTACACTAGAAATGCTTTCCATGCTGCAAAGAGTAATATGGAATAAATATTATCCTTAATGAAAGTTTGGTATTTTGAGAAAAATAGTCTTGTATACGCTTAGAGAAATTATACTAACCATTATTTCATGACTCGGATCTAGGTCCTCGTGACCATTAAATCCATGTTTATCATTTTACAAGAGATGCATCCCATGATACTTCAAATAGATCTATAACTTCTCCATGATACTTATAGAAATAAAACATGAGCTATCCATATTAGCATTTAGGAGAAATAACCACCAACGAATATTTTAGATCTTCCCAACAATACTATTCACACTTGCATACAAATTGCAATCCTGCTATATTGACAACACATTTGTAATAGTCATATCAGATCTGGTATAATAATAATATGTTAATCCCCAAAGGTAAATAGGGTTTCAACCTATATTTGATATCAAAAGTAATACTCTCCTCATATAAAATGAATATACACACCTTCAATAAGAAAGTCATCATTGCAGTAAAAATAACAATGAAAATAAAACTTGGTCAGATTTACTATTGGAAAAGTAAAAGATACTTTACCTGTACAGAGGATGATAGCACACTTGAGAACTAGAGAATGCAGGATACTTATATCTAACCATACTGCAACATGAAGTGGGGGAAGACTCTCCACCCAACCGTAGACTTGGCTACCTCTTCTGGTAACAGATCACCCTCGGGGCCCCAATCGATTGTTCTACCAAAAAATCCTCAGCCTTCCCTTCTCTCTATAGCTCAGTCAAATGAGATGTTCCCAAGAGACTTGTGATAAGAGATATGTCCCTTTTCCCTTCCTCCTTATATAGAATCCCAAGTCCAAATCCTTAGGATCCACTTCCATTATTTATTATATTTTGTTTTAGGGTTTTCACTAATGGTCGTTACTTATTTTACCCTTACCACGATTATTTGTTTTTAAGCATGTATTATACTTTATTATTAATATTCACATATGTATTTACTCATATAATAAATACAAGACGGGGATGATTCCCCTAGGGTAATTATTATAACTCTTTATTATTATTTATTTCAATAAGTAATTATAATGACCATTTTAGGAGGATTACTATATGCTTGATATTATTATTATTATTTGTATTTAGTAAAAGTAATATGGGGCATTACATAATGTCGCTACCTAATGGGATCGAACCTAAGGTGGTGTATTGATAGAATGGACAATTAATAATGCAAGACGAGAAATGCAGGAAAAAAATATCCCTATATTCTGGTTTGGAAAACGCGTACCTCAAGTTCAATGCATGTCACCATATTTGTAAAAAGAGTCCATTTATTCCTATCAAAAAATGTAAACTAGATTATAGGGGTCAAAACACATAGTGAAATCTCAAAAAAGAAAAAAAGAAAAAATGGATTTTTTGGATATGATATATGCAAAACAAAAGTACTCACACCACACACCTATGTACAAGGCACTACACATCTTGATGCTTTACACCAAGTAGATCTAATTGCTAGGCTCGTGCCAATGATCTTTTTCATAATTTATGAACTCATGAACCAATGTTGGCATCATATGGTGTACTATACTGAGGCCATGCCACATAGGAATGAATATCTGTAGCCAAATATACTCATTGTGAGTAGTCTTGCGAGCTAGGGAATATCCTTGATGGGCTCCATCAACACATGAAATAGGTATGAAACACAAATCTTCGAAGGAAGGGGAAACAAAGAATTTGATGGCAAGTTTTGAAAAAGATATCCAAGGCACAAAAGGGTCAAGACTGGGAATGCCATTGGATGCCCCCAAAAATTCCCCCAATCCCGGATTGAGACTTATCAAGCTAACTCTCATGAGTTCTAAATCAAAAAAATATGATTGATGCATCACCTCATCCTTTGAATTTTCTATGAAAGCCATGACTTCCAGGATGGCCTCTTCTCAAGGAAACTCAATATCAAGGGATTTGTGTGAACTAAGAGAGTCAACAACCTCTACGAGTGGAGTAGGTTGATTACACTCCATATGAGGATGGATTTGCTGACCAATATAAGTGGATGTTGATGGGATTATTGGATCGACAATCTAAATTGGTGTGAGTCAACCTATTAGATGAAACAGTGCATCGTAGTCTTCCTGAACTACAGATCGCCCTTGAAAGCCTACATTCGGGTGCGCAAGCAACCCAACTCGCGAACTCGGGATCGCTGTGGAAGCATCAGAAATGAACCAGCCATCGAGAGAAGACATGGAGAAGAGATATCGAAGAAATGAACAAGCCAACGATAGAAGAAGCACCAATAGAACACATTCTCAGAGGAACCCTACAGATTGGATACTCTCCTTAGCCGGGGTAGAGCTAGAGGCTTGGACTATTTGGATATTCTATTTATACTATAGTAGAGTATTCTAGTACAGAGTTAGCTCAGATGGGCTTCGTCTTTCTATCGGTTTCATTGGGAGAGGGAGATTAATGATAGAGGTTATGTGCCCAGGGACAGGCAGGGCCAGGAAATGGCCTATTAGGCGGTTGAATATGGTGATGCCTGCTCCCTCCCAATGAAATGAAATCCTTCTTTCTTTGGGGTTAAATACCTAGTGCTTTATATATTATCTGTCTGGGGAGGGAGGAAAGCCAAAACATGAAGTATACCAAATAGTATTATTCCGGGTATTCTGGACCCAGTGCCATTTTATGGGCTCACATAGCCCACTTCACCAATTATCTCCTTGGTATAAAGAGTCATTATATCCCCTAATGGAACAGTCGAAGGCTGCTAGGGATGCTCCAAATGATTCAACATCCTTGGGATGAGGTAACACCCAAGGATCAATAGACCCAAGGGATTCATTGGTAAATGATGAAATCATGTTGATAGGAGCTATGGTCTTAGTAGGATATGGTGGGGGGGAGGAGAAATATACCCATAAGTGAAGGATCTTTGAAAATACTTGCACCAACATTCATGTAATACTATTAACTATAACCAACAAATCGTACATTTGTGCCTGCATTGGATCCAAGGTCTGGGGTATAGAACACAAGTTGATCAATCATTATGATTTTCCCTTGATGAGGGAATCATAGGACCCTAAATATCAACGAGACAACTATATCCATCTGATAGAACCAAGTACATATGAGTAGAAAACTGTACTCAAGAGGTGCATCGACGACCTCCATGACAACAAAGTCAGTCTTTCCACCTAAATCGATGGGTAAGGTGGTGATTATTCCATGAGGCTAGAACATGTGTCCATTGAATTCTTCCAACAATGTTGCAGACATGTCAATATTAGGAGAGCAAAAGGAATTCCAACAAGAAATAGACATTATGCAAGTTGAGGCTCCCTCATCCACCACCGTTTGGTAGATGTTTTCCCCATCGATAACACTATGATCTGGAAGGAGACCTGATGGGAGATCCTATGTGTAAACTAAGTAGAATCAAAGGTTATCAAACTCAACTCCAAGGGATCAACCCCTCCTATGGTATAAAACAAGGCTTTCTCCTGCGTTGGGTATGTTTGGAGAAGTCTGAAGGCAGACATGGAACAAGGTGCTTGGGCCAAGTCTTCCACAATATTGTACTTGTAGTTGACCTGTGTGTTTGGATTATGCATCATGCATCAAAGAAAACCCTTTGAGGGGTGAAGCAGTATGTCAAAGGATGTATTATCAATATGAAGAGAGCCACCAGGTGGGGGAAAAATGTCACTTCTGACACAATATGGGAAGACTCGAAAATATCATATTTTTTGGCCCAAGTATGCAAATTAACCATTTGGTCACACACAAAAATTCCAACATTCGAGGAATACCCCTCATGATGAGGGGTACCTTGCATGCCCTATTGTGGAGGGGTAGGATTTTTTGCAACCATATGTTGATGTTGAGGAGGGAAAGGATGAGTTAAGACAATAGTCTATTGGGGTCCCACTGTTGTACCAAAAATCAATGGGCCTCTTCCTTTCATGTAAATTGACGAGTAGGGTGGTCCTCCCCAAAAATAGTGTAGGAAAACTTACTCTTTCTCTTCTCTTTAGTGCCCCCCTCCTGGGTGTTCTGGGTGAGATCAGTCCCTTTATCAAAGTTGGAATTATTTTTCTTGTTCATTTTATTCTTTCCTCTAGGTTGCTAAGGATTATTTAATTGCATGGATTACACCGGATTCACCTCAGAGTTTTGAGTAGGGACTGCAATAGTTTGAGCATTAGTACCAAAATATGACTTAATATACATCTAAACCATCTGATTAGCTAACTGGTTTACAAAGGCATGGGATATAAAACCAACCACTCCATCGACACGGGGTTTTGGGTTTGGCTTCCTTGCATTTGTCAATGGCCTAAGAGAATTTGGGATGATGTCATAAAGTGTATCCGATTGTAAATAAATCAAATCTAAGTGTTGGGCACACAAAATGGCCTTCTCCTCGGTGGTCACCCCAACCATAGCTACATCTCGAGCAATGGGTGCTAGGAGGGACTTTGTGAAACACTCCATTATGATTTTGTATGGAATATGGGTCGTATTCATCCTATGTCTTCGTCTCCACTCATGTCTATGATGAAAACTGTGAGTGGTATTGTCTTGACGTAGTGAATTAGAGAGATCAATTCCTATCTCATACCGTATGGGAAATTGGTAATGCATTAAGAAAGCCATTTCTATTTTATTGAAGTTTTTAAAGGAAATTCCTTTTAATTCAATGTACCATTTTGTGATATTTCCTATCAGGGATCATTGGAAAAGACGTAGCCTCACACTATCAACCATCAACGAGTTGGATGAGCACCATAAGAGATATGTCATGATGTGTGTGGAGGGGTCCTCTCCCAACTTACTATAAAAATTCAATATGTATGAAGGTATATTTGCAGGAATTACCATCCATGAATGGTTACGAGAAATAAGGTCATTCATCAACTGGGACAAATCAGGTAAGTCCAACATTGCGAGGAAAGGAAACAATGCAAATGAATACCGGGAGGGAGGTGAAGTCGATGTTGTCCCATACGAACCTTGTGGTCCCCATATATTTGTACTACTGGAGGGTTGAGTAGCTCCTGAAGATTGAGTTCCCCCCATGAATGGTGGCACTTCTAGGAGCATGATTTCTCCCAAAACCAAAAATGCCCCCAAGGGTAAATGTGAACCCTATAGGAAAAAAATTCCCAAAAATAGTTCCTAGGAAGAAACCCCCAGGGCTAGACATGTTAAAAAAATGGAAGCTAATCCATGATGAAATTTTTTCCCCAAGGGATGTGCCCCTAGGGAAGGGTGTGGTAATCCAAGGAAAGTTGGAAATTCCTCATGTACCAATGCCCTCAACCTAACTAGGGACAACACCAAAACCACTAAGAATGTTCCAACCAAAAGGTACACCCGTACATGATGATGTCAATATGCTCATAAGATTGGTGGAGGTGGAAGGATTTTCACCTCCCATGTTGAAATCAAGGCTTGAATCCCCACTGGAAAAGGATCCAGAAGTGGCCATCGAAATGATGGGTGTAGGAACGCTAGGTATACTAATAGATGCAAAGGATGACACAACCAGTGTCCCCCATATCAAGTGGCATGTAGAAAAAGGCATGGATGATGTATATCCAATGGTAATAAGGGATGACAACATGGTTATCACGGGGATTCCCCCTAGGGGATTTCCCCCAGTCCCACTTGAATATGGGCTTGATGGCTTAGCCATAATGGACACAATAATCAAACCTGACATGGTGGGAGGATGACTAAACAAAGAAAATACTCACTAAAAATTTCCCTTACCTGGATAAGTAGAGGTGTGTCTGGATCAATCAAACGATAGTTAAAATTTGGTGGAGGACCTTCATTGACCACTTCAACTTCGACCAAACCAATCTCGTCAAACCAAATATAAGACCCTTTGAATTATTTGCGACATGTATCGCACCACTTTAGAGGCAGTTTCAACTCCATGATTGGCTCAATTACTCATAGTCGACGAGATCAGTACGGGGATTCACCCACAATGAATGT
Organism: Picea glauca; assembly: GCA_000966675.3. Taxonomy (NCBI): domain Eukaryota; kingdom Viridiplantae; phylum Streptophyta; class Pinopsida; order Pinales; family Pinaceae; genus Picea; species Picea glauca. The sequence goes on from JZKD02S1673259.1 coordinate 740,192, forward strand.
AATATGTGAAAATCCAAACACAATTCAATCTAAGGCCGACCTAGACTCAGACTGAAAGAGAACACCCATATTCAATCTAGTACAACATCATCAAGCAAACCAATTGGTTGAAGGAGCTTCTGAAAACAAACCCTATGTGGGAGATGATGTCCCCACAAGGTTGGATAGAAAAGGTATGAGGAGAATTTACAATGATCTACATGAAATATTCCTAATCAGTGCAAGCACCCTTTATTAAGGTGGGCACTCTCCGGGGGAACTGAGACCATGAACGAACTTCTGCCATAGGTACTACATGAACGTCCCACCTGTAGTCACCTCTGTGGCTACCTAGGAATGGTCACTAAGTCTACCACCTTACAATCAATGACCAAGTGAATAGTCATAGGTGTGACTTCACGTAAGGGTAAGGTAACTAAGCTTGAAGCTTTGAAGGTGTGGCACCAAAAAAAAACCTGTATATGTAGAAATCAAAGCGATATCACAAAAACCAAAAACATCAGAGAGCATAATCTCCCTACTTTCCCCAATGCAACCTCGTTATTAACTCTTGTGTTAGAGGAGGTTCCCTACACACTAGTTGCAAGAATGGATTTATCACTCTTTAGTGAGTCCTAAGTTTTGTTTTCATGGCCTTGGAGAGTTTACTCTCCAATCGTATTCCAAGGCCCTAATCCTAACTAATGTTGGTTCACTATAAAATAAAATTGTCTAATAAATTTTAGATTATGTGGTTTATTTTTAAGTTTGTTGCTTAATTCAAAGGGAATATGATGAAACTTTTGTTCATGTTATGACTCTTGAACCAACCAAGCAAATGCAAAGATGTCAATGCAATTTTTTTCAATTCAATGAAATCTAACTATGGGAGGGAAATATAATTTTTCACTTTATTTTCAACTTTGTAAATGAAACCTCACACACACCAAGCAACCAATAAACTACCTCTTCAATAACTTGAAACCAAACAATGAAGAACCAATGCACTCTTGTCACTAATGCTTCAAAAGCAGTTAAGCATACAACCATTTTTTGTCTTTTTTGTTATTTTTTCAATTGTAATGTAAAATAATTCTTGATCTAAGAAAGAATATGAATGCAAAAGGAAAACCAACAATCAACAACAAGAAAATGGGTTGTAGGAAATTGGAAATGATGCTATATCAAACTACTCCAATGTCTCTACCAATATCACACCCAAAACTCACCTAGGATGATGGATCTAGAAATGGATAACAGTTACACAAGGACAAACCAATGCAATAAATGTCAAGAACTACCAAATCTACTCAAATCTGTTGGGTTCTCTTCCCAATTTCACTAAATCTCTTAGACACAAAAATAAACCTATCCAATAAATGAAAATAGGCCACACAAATGCACTCAAAAAAACCTCTTGAAATCACATCATGCAACAAACTAACTCAAATAGAGCCAATATCACTATCATAATAGACCACTCAAAGGCTTTATGGATAAGAAGAATCAATACAATTTCAAAATCATAGGTATTTATGAAATTTTGTAGTTTTCACAGATCGTCGCAGGACACAGGCTAGTTGACAAACAATGAGCATCGCATGACTATTGCACTACAACCTACGATGATGCATAAAAAAATTATTTTTTAGGAAAGGATGGATATGTTCTAGACCTTTCAGAGCTATGTCAGATCTATCAGATCTGATAGATCTAAACTCTGGAGGAGACTAAGGAAGGAAATCAAAACAAATCACAAACAAGAAGATGATGGATTGGAAATGAGATCCAAACTAGAGAAGGATCTTCCCTAGTGGAGTGACTAGTTTTATTATGGGAAAAAATCTCACAGGGATCTCACTTAATCAAAAATAAGATCTCCCTAGGATACTCCTATTGATCTTAGACATAAAAGGGTATATTTCTACGGTTTCCTAGATCTAGGACAAGTAATCTTTTTTACACCAAGAAAGGGTAGATTATTATACATTGTATTTGAAGGTTGTTCCTGTGTATCATGGTTGTTGTATATCCAACTACTGCAACCTTCTACCTACACAAAAGAAACAAATAATACCAATCTTCTCCTTCTCCTAGCGTTATAAATCACTAAGATATCTTAGATTTGACTTGATTTATCATTCATAAAATAAAATCCAAACCATTAATGAATCCAACATAAATAATTTGGGGGAAAACCAATGATCTATTATATTATCATAGAGAACTTACATCAAGCTCATACCTTTAAATATTATTCCATTCTCCCTTGAATTCTCGTTCCTTTCTCCTCCTCATCTTCTTGATTAGGATAGGAACTTCTGATTTCTAGTTGTGATGGATAGGAAGAGCTCCTATGCAAATGGACCACATAACAATAATCTTGATTCCTCCTCCTCTTGCTCAAGAATTTCCCTTTTTATATAGATACTTGGAGGAGTATGTTGATTATTTGGGTTGGTTGTCATTGATGTCAACCCTTGAAGAAAGTCTGGTAGCAAATTTCGGTGGCACAAAGGTTTGGGTAATGGACCCAAGTTTGTTTCATGGATACTGGTATAAGTTTTGATATATTTGCAGGTAAGACTATTCCATATGGATAGTATATGTCACGTCATTTCTGGTGGCATGTGGAATGTCACATAACTCCTCATGGTTAGAGAATTATGGCCATGTGAAGTTGGAGAAAGGTTCGTGTAATGGACCCAAGTTTGTTTGATGTATAATGGTATGAGTTTTGATATATTTGCAGGTAAGAATATTATAGATGGATAGTACATGGATAATGAAATATTTGTAGGTAAGACTATTCCATATGGATAGCACATGTCACACCATTTCTGGTGGTATGTGGAACGTCACATAACTCCTCATGGTTAGAGAGTTATGGCCATGTGAAGTTGGAGAAAGGTTTGGGTAATGGACCCAAGTTTGTTTGATGGATAATGGTATGAGTTTTGATATATTTGTAGGTAAGAATATTCTATATGGATAGTACATGTCATGTCATTTCCATTGGTATGTGGAATGCCACATAACTCCTCACGGTTAGAGAGTTATGGCCATGTGAGGTTGGAGAACCCTCATGAGTCATCTAGAAGCCCCAAAAGGTCAAAGTAGTCAAAGTGGTTTAAGAGATTTTAGAAAGTAAATAATAAAGTGAAGTGATGAGTTTACTATAAGTGAAGTGAATACAAAAGAAATTATTTAAATAATAAAGTTAATGGAGAAATTACTAAGTTACAAGTGGTTAGAAGTGGGTTAACACTGAAATAAGGAAAGTGGGTTAAGATGGTTAAAATGTAACCCCTTGAGGAAGCTACATGAAAGTATAAATAAGAGGCAAGGCTCTCTCATTTTAATCACACTTTATCATATTTAATATCTACAGGTGACTAAAGTAACCAAAGGATATCTAAGACGGATTTCAGAGGGAAGGTGAAGTAAATAAGGCCGAAATTCAAGGGAGGATAAATTCTTTTGATGATGCTTTCTAAGGTATGTTATTTACAGATCATCTCACCATTTTCGCAATAATTTTTTTTATAGAATGATTCAGACCGTGAAATTGGGAAGGCATTGAGGAAACATATCCAAGTAACTGTGATACAAATTTCATCTTGTGGTTCGTTGTATTTTTCGATTTACATGCCGTGAAAAATAGGGTTTGTGGCTAGTCCTGAAACTAGTCTAAAACGAGTGTTTCATGTAAAAACGTCATAAATTCTTCATAACATATCCAAATTCAGTAAGACAAAATGTATTGGTTATATTACATTCTGTAGTATTCTGTGTACAATTTTCAGATCCATACAACAACTTTTTCATGTGGGGCATACTCTACATGTTCACTCTTTAGAATAAACCAGAATTCAACAAGGCCATTTTTTCTATAACTCCTTTTTTGAGAGGTTCACAGTAGTGAAATTTGGAGGAATTGCATAAAATAAAATGAAGAACATTGTGTACCATTTTCATATCTTTATTCATTATAGGAACATAGTTATTATTATTTCAAGTTAGGGTTTTTGACTAATCCAAAATTAGTCATGTGAGACTAAAGTAAAGTTTGATGAAAATGATAGTCTCTTGTTGTTAATGTTAAGGAAGGTTTGAAAGTATGTGATCATATACACCATGTCTATTACATAGTTAAAAATCAGATTTGGATGATGAAATTGATGAGGGATTTTGGTTGAGGTACATGTTGGGTACATGGTTGAGACAAGTAGTTGATGAGTTGGCACATACATGAGGTGTATAGTTGATGATGTTGGTACATATTAATGGGTCATAGTTGATGAGTAGTTGATACATGATTGGTACATACTTGGTGCATTGTTGATGCACTTGTTTATGATACAGGTTGTTTTGACAAGTTATTTGGACAGGTTATTTGTACAGGTTTGATGCATGGTTGATGCATCTTTTTATGGTATAGGTTGAGGTGCAGGTTGATGTATGGTACATGTTGGCACAAGTTATTAGTACAGATTGGTTACAAGTTGATTGTTATAGGTTTACATCAGTATATCTCACATTGATAGCATGACAATGGTTCCATCACTCTACTTCTATGTCAGGGCGGTTGGATGGGGCAGGGACAGGTGGTTATAGCCACGTTTCGGTTGTAGCCGGAGAACATAGGGTGTTGTATCCTCCTTCTGGTTGTATCCATAGAATTGGAGAATTGTAGCTTCCCTCAAGTTGTAGCCTGAGAACCTAGGGGGTTGGAGCCTCCTTCTAGTTGCAGCTGGAAAACAAAGGAAGTTGGCGCTTCCAATGAGTGTAATTCTTAAAGACATATAAGAAAAAACATTCCATGGTTTTCTCCTGCTTTGTGTTTCCACATAAAACACTGGTGTACTGTGTATGTATATGATTTCTCATTTGTTCATTTTTTATTTACTCTACAACTATTCGATGATAATGCTACATTGATATAACACATGCATTTTATGGTGAAAAAGGATTATATTTCTCTATTACTGATTCACCCCCCCCCCCCTCTCAGTAATCCAACAAAGGCTTAGGAGAGATTCTATATCTTCTAGAGACCACTATACTTTAATTCTTTGAGTTCCTAGGAGCATGCCATGAATATACAACTCATCCCTATCCTATCTCTTCATAAATCCATGAATCTATAAGGTTTGACAGTTCATCGTGTTGGAAAGATAGTTTTCATTGATGTCAATTCTAGAAGAAGTTTAGAAGCATTGATGTCAACCATAGGGGATGCATGTTAACCCTAGAAGAAGACTCTATAATTAATGTGTGTATTTTTAGAATTCTCCAAATTGGTCCCCTTATGGCGTAGCTTTAAGCATGGCCCTCATGGGAAGATGCTTCAAAGAAGTCTAAAAGAAACACATAGGTGTGGTCATGAGGCCCAAAGTTGATTGAATAAAATGAGGTTGAAGAATACTTCAAGTGTATACAAAACTCTCATATAGGGATAGTCCTTGTCGTTCTATTTCCAATGGTAGGTGGTACACCACGTGGTTCCTCACGGTTGAAGAGTTATGTCATCTTGAAGTTGGAAGCCCCGAAGAATGGTTAAGAAGCTCCTAAACAGTTACACATCTTAATCAAAGGGTAAAGTGGTTGTAAAAAGAAAGTAAAGTTTGATCCTAGAATTAAGGAAAGAAGTTACTTTGTAAAAGTATAAATATACCACAAGAAGTCACTCATAAGCACACGCAAGTTCAATGATTATCTATCTTTCAAGTGATCTTTTGGTAAATATTTGTGTAGCATTTCTGAGGTAGCGAAGTTTTGGTAGCAAATTTTTGGCCGTGAATTTTTGGTAGAGAAGTTTTGGTAGCGAATTTTTGGCCTTGAAGTTTGGGTAGTGAAATTTTTGTAGAAAAAACTTTTGGTAGCGAAGTTTTAGCCACGAAGTTTTGGTAGCGAAGTTTTGGCCACAAAATTTTGGTAGCGAAGTTTGAGTAAAGGTATGTCTTTTATGTGTTAGTTTAAGGCTTGTATTTTGGATGATATGGCACATGCCTAAGGCATTTTTTGGAGGCCCTTTTGGTACATGGTTTCATATGGTTAAGGTTAATTGATACATACTCGAGACATACCCTTGGTACTTGGTTTATGTATGTTATGGTTCATTATTAGAGGCACATATTTGTGATATTAGCATATATTTGAGGCATATTTTTTGGTATACGTCATAGTGTTTTTATCACATGCTCGAGGCACATGGTTGATGATATGATATAGGTTTGATGGATGATATGGTACATGTTTGATACATTATATGGTATAGGTTTTGGTACTTGGTATAGTATAGGTTTTGGTACGTGTTTGATGTTGTGATGCATGGTTGATGTTGGTACATGGTTAGTTGCATATCATTTGTATTTTGGTACTTTCATATTGTGATGGTATGATACATGTTGGCGATCTTGGTACATGCTTGGTACATTCTTAGTACATGACTAGAGGCATCTTTTGGTAATATTGAGCGTTTGGTTGAGAGGTGTTCTTGGTGATCATGGATCTGGTTTCATTGATGTTGAGTATCAATGGTGGTTATAGGTTGATGATGGTATGTCAATGAATGTGACAGTGACAGGTTGACAGTGACATGTTGATGTTATAGGTTGACAGTGGCAGGTTGATGTGACAAGTTAATGTGAAAGTGAGGTTGACAGTGACAGGTTGATTACAGGTTGATTGATATATTAGTGGCAATATCAGTGGTAGTGACAGTTTGGTCTGCACTTTTATTTCAAGGAGGAAGGATGGGGAAAGGAAAAGGGGTTGTATCCTCCTTTCAGTTGGTGTTGGATAACACAGGGAGTTGGAGCTTCCTTTATGTTGGAGCCTATAAATCAGAGGGTTGTAACCTCCTTCTGGTTGGAGCTTGGAGAATTCAGAGAGTTGTAGCTTCCTTCAGTTTGGATCCTTTAAACTAGGGGGTTGGAGCCTGTAAATATGGGTTGGTGCCTCCTTCCAGTTGTAGTTGGAGAATTGGGAAGTTGGTGCTTCTAATGAATGTAATATTGATATATATAAGAAATCATTATGTGTTTTCTCCCATTTGGGTTTCCATGTAAATTATGGTGTACTTTGTATTTGATGTGATGTTGTTGAATGGTACTGCTTATGGTTATATGCTCATTATATATTGAATGAAATAATAGATGATATACTATTGATAAAGTTGAAGTTTATATATTGTTATTAAAAGTGGTAAATGTGATCATACGGTTTCACCCCCCCCTCTCAGTATTCCAACACATCGCTTGTTGCACTACTATTGATGTGCGATGATTATGTCATGTTGTACTATATTAGACCTATGATGACCTCCAAAAAGGGACCAAATCGTAAGCAAGGCATGCATTTTGGATTCCATCTTCTTATGAAATCCCTTCTCTCTTGTAGGGTGGAAATTAAGGTTATAATATTGATCCAACATGGAAGGCTCATAGAGTTTGATATTCTCCACATTTAGTACTAAGTAAATGTGCATGTATGGGGGTAGATTGAGTTTGTAGGTGTTATCTCCCACCTTTTCCAATACCTCAAAAGGACCATACTACAGAGCCTTGATCTTCTTACTAGGACCTTGTAGTCTTTCCTTATTCAGTTGTAACCATATTATGTATCCCACTCTAAATTTTATTTATGTTCTATGTTGGTCATGTCTAGCCTTGTAATTTTCCTATGACTTCTTCAATGTCTCATGTACTTGGAAATGGATTTTCCTGATCTTCTCAACAAAATTTTCTTCTTTTAATGCATCTTCTGTGAGGTCCTCCATCGCTTCTCCTTGTTGTCCATATACATCTAAGGGTGAAGCTGGAAAAATATCCAAAGAAATCTTCAAAAGGTGATTGAACAATAGAAGTGTGGATTGCTCTGTCATAAGAGTGTTGTATATAAATAAGATTTCCATCCTAGGTTTTTGGATGACTATGATTGTAATCCCTCAAAAGATGCACAAAAGTCTCGTTGACTATTTTTGTTTGTCCATCCGTTTTTGGATGGAATGTTGTATACCTATTGAGATTAGTGTCCATATTCTCCCACAATATAGTCCAAGAGGAACTAAGAAATATAGTTTATGATGCAGACCCCCTATCCCTCCTGAGGGTCGCGTGACCTCCCGGTCAGGATCTTCTGGTTCGGGGCCAAAATGGCTCTTTTGGTTCTGATTTGGAACACCCCTTTTCAAACCCACAGGTCCTTCTCTATGTTTTCCTGCACGACCAAGCGCTAGGCTCACACTCTCCACTCCTTGTGACCATGGGCACGACCATGGACTTGGACCAAAAGGTGTGTCACCTTTCGCAACCCGGGGCTTTCCAATACGACGAGTCCTTGGCTCTTCCAAGTCCCGAAACTTCGATGAGGGCTAATGGAGGTTAGCTCCTCCCCTTTCCTGACTCACATGACCACACACCCGTGACCACAAGCTTTACCACAAAGTGCGTCGTGGTTCACAATATCGAAACCTGTGATACAAGGCGCCTGACCCCTCCAAGTGATGAATGACGAAATCCCGATGATGCTAGATCTACGGCTCAGATCTCTCTTGGATCGACAACTATTCTTATTTCAAAATTTCACATTTCGTGACTTTGCATCTTACAGACCTATCCACTCCTCTTCCTGGTCACCAAAATGAAGAAATCTCCCCTCACTACAGATCAATGGATCTCGGCCTTCGAATATCTGATGGCTCCGATATTTTTAGGGTTCCACCGGTCAAGAATCCCATGCTGTTGACCCTTGTACTCCCGGTTTCCAAAATGTTGAAAGCTTGAGGCGCTTGATCAATGGCTCACAACGCCCTCCAGATCTACGGTCAAATCTCTTCCCCGTTACTAACCTCCTCGCAAATCCACTTGATCCAACGGCTTGCGGGGTCTCGCGTTCCTCCTCCTGAGCTGATCCAGGTGGATATCGGTGGCCACCCACCTTTTCCAAATGGCTCAAAACAATTTTCTGACCATTTTGGCAATTTACTATTTTTAGCAGGTTTTAACTTCCTGGGCATTTTGAGGGTTCAAATGAATTTTTTTCGATATAGAGGTTCTCAATGATATCCAAAGGAATAATTGATCCCCAAAAATTAATCTCCTCTAAAATACCTTTCCAACGACCTATCACATGCCTAAAACGAAGATCGTATGCAAAAGTTACAACCCCAGGAAGTTGATGTACTCACTTACCCAAACGGGGCCCACATGACTTTTGGCACTTCATCTCCTAGGGTTAGGTTTTTGGATGTCTATGAATTTTGGCATTCCTGTTTATTGTAAAAGGGCCTTCAGAGGCTCATTGTAATCATCTTCTTGCGAATGCGAGTAGCCGTCACATCTCTTCTCAGAGATAAGCTGCCACCATTCTAGCGAGTCTTTCACTCT
>JZKD02S1673259.1:762097-775682 GCA_000966675.3 Picea glauca
GACATTTTCATTTTGAACCATCTTGTACTTGAACATTTAAGTGGGGTAAAAGGAGGTTGCCCCCTCGAAGAGGCTTATTATCTGAAATTATCTCTTTTTCAAGGCATTGAGTACTGTTTCTAAGGTTTTTCTATGCTATACTGATATTTGGTTCCTAACACCCATCATGAATGACATTTCTGTCAAACTGCCATGGTCTTCCCAATAGAATATGGCATATGTCCATGGGAATTACATCACATAGGATTTCATCTTTATATCCTCCTATTTTAATTTCAGCCAAACATTTTTTAGTGATCATTACCTGGTATACTTTTTGCAGTGATGAGACTTTGTATGGTTTTGGATGTCCAGTTGTATTCAACTCCAATTTTTCCACCATCTCTATGGATAATAGGTTGTCAGTACTCCCATTGTTAATGATCACCTTGCATACTTTATCCTTAGTCTTGCAAGCTATCCTGAAGAGACTATTTCTCTGCACTAACTTTTCAATTTCTGCCTCCGGTTTCAGGAGAACTTTTCTCAACATTAGGGATGCTCCATCCTCTGCTCCCTCTGCTTCAACATTTCTTCACTGGGCTTCTGAAATGTGAGCTTCTCCTCCTTCCTTGTTCTTCTCAGGGCATTCACAAGACATGTGTGATGTCATTCCATAGGCATAACATCTTACTCCTCCTCTGCCTCTTCCTCTAAAAGAGTTTCTTCCACCACCCTGTCTTTCTCAAGAAATTCCTCCTCATTCTAAGTGATTATGTGGTTTCTGAACCTCATCCTTCGATTGATGTGATCTATCACGGTTAAATCCCTTGCTTTTGCTTGGGACCAAGCCTTTACCTCATCCTCGCTGGTTCTATTTTCTGTCCAGCTTCTCCCTTGCCTTCAGTGCAAACTGATAAGCATCCTCCGCGGTTCTGATTGACATCATGTTGATCTTGTCCTGGATCTCATATCTCAAGCCATTTATATATCTGGCGACTTTCTCTTTGTCTCTCTCCCATTTTCTACTTCTGATGTTCAGCCGGTAGAACTCCTCGGTGTACTCCTTAACGGGATCCCTTTCTGTCTCAAGTTCTTCATTTTCCTGAACAGATTTATCTGATAATCTTTGGGTATGAACTTAGCCTTCATCTTGGCTACCATTCTGTCCCAACTCTTTATCCTCAGTTTTCCTTTGCTTCTTCTCTCAGCCTGTATTTCATCCCACCACAACGTTTCATGTCCTTTTAAGCTGGTGACTTCCTGCTTCACCTTCTTCTCCTCATCGACATCTTTATAATCGAAGTGTCTGTTCATGGATCTTATCCAATCCAACATTTCTTCAACATATAGGTTTCCCTCATACATGGGAACCTTTATCTTAGCTCTTCCTCCCAGTCTGGCAACTGATTTCAACAAACGTTCCTCGACAACATCTTCTCCTGCAGCTTCTTCAACTTCAACCTCTTCACTTTCTGCTTCACTGATGTCTCTAGTGTCAGGTGCTCTTCTCTGCACTGCTTCCATTGTTTCCAATCTGGCACGAAGTTCTCGCATCTCCCTCTCTAAAACACAGTTGGCTAAAGGTGCCTCTCGTCTCCTTGGAGACATTATGTTGACTGCTTGTCACACACAGAGTACAACTCCAAGTTCTCTATCTCTTCCTCTTTCTTTCGCCTGAAGTCTACAGACGAAGAACTTATGCTCTTATACCACCTGATGCAGACCCCCTATCTCTCCTAAGGGTTGCGCGACCTCCCGGTCAGGATCTTCTGGTTCGAGGCCAAAATGGCTCTTTTGGTTCCATCTGGAACCCCCCTTTTCAAATCCACAGGTCCTTCTTTGTGTTCGTCTGCATGACCAAGAACTAGGCTAACACTCTCCACTCCTTGTGACTGTGGGCACGACCACAGACTTGGCCCAAAAGGCGTGCCACGTTTCTCATCCTAGGGATTTCCAATACGACGATTCCTGGGCTCCTCCAAGTCCTGAAACTCCGATGAGGGCTAACGAAGGTTAGCTCCTCCCCTTTCCCGACTCACGTGACCACACACCCATGACCACAAGATTTACCATGAAAGCGCATCGCGGTTCGCAGTATCGGAACCTACGATACAAGGCGCCTGACCCCTCCAAGTGACAAATGTCAAAATCCTGATGACGCGAGATCTATGACTCAGATCTCTCCTGGATCAACAGCTACGCTTATTTCAGTGTTTCGCAACTTCGCGCCTTACGGAGATGTCCACTCCTCTTCCCAGTCGCCGAAATCATGAAATCTCCCCTCACTACAGATCGACGACTCTCGACCTTCGAAGATCTGATGGCTCCGATATTTTCGGGGTTCCACCGGTCGAGAATCCCACGCTATTGACCCTTGTACTCCCGGTTGCCGAAATGCCAAAATCTTGAGGTGCTTGATCAACGGCTCACAACACCCTCCAGATCTATGGTCAGATATCTTCCACATCACTAACATCCTTGCAACTCCACTTGATCCAATGTCTTGTGAGGTCTCGCGTTCCTCCTCCTGAGCTTTCACTCACTTTAGACTTAGAATACTTTCTATGTCTTCGAAGGATCGACCTTTGCTTCTTCCAGGGAATGGGTTCCTGGATCTCGATAACACTTTCCGACGTGTTGTTCCTCCTGATCTTTGTCTGGTTCAGACTTCGATTCCCACGCACTCCTTGCATCTGAGGGATTTCGATAACTCAGATCCACGGTATTTCTCACAAAGAAATTCCTCTCAATTTCCTTGCGTTCCTCTCTGGCTCGATGCACACCTTGTAGAGCTTCAAATGAAGAGAAACAATCGAAACTGAAAACTAATAGTCATAGTTCCATTCTCCTCTGTGGAGATTCATTCACTTGTTCATGAAAAAAAAAGTAACAGGAAAATCGCAAATAACTTTCACACACATGCATTTGTATCAATTTTCCTTCTGTACTATTCACAAGTGTCGAAACGGATACCCTAACATATTCTGATTACAATGGATTTTTGAATCTTGGGGCTTCTGCCAACTTGCCTACTCTAAAAATTCATCCTATGCTATCTTAATCCAGTCGCACTTCAAAGCCATAGTGGAAACTCCTACTTCACTTGCGATTTTCAAAACATGCTTTAGAGGGTAAAATTCAGCACTAGTTTAAGCGTGCCTCCAAAGGTAAATTCCGATGCTGAGTTAAGGCAGATTTCAAAATCGGCTGCAACTGTCAACATTGAATTTCTGGAAGAACTCTCATGTGTTGAGTGGTCCTGCCTCTGCGCACTTGGAAATGATGCTCCTGCATCATTTTCCCTGACTGATATTATGCTCTTTGGTATCCTAAAGTGCACCCAGACCTGTTCAGAGAAATATTTTGTCGCTTCCAATCCCTTGATGGTATTTTTACAAGGCACGAGAATGCACATTTTGTTGAACCTATCAACTACCAAAAACAAATAGTCATGTTCCTTCCACGTGGTTGGTAAACCATCCAAAAAATCTATGGAAATCTTTCCCAAGGTCTAGTGGGTATTGGTAAGGAATGGTATAGCCTTGCTTCATGTTACTAGGATTGTTTCTACAACAAAGTATACATACTCTAATATACCATGTTATATCATATTTCATTATAGGCTAGTAATAATACCTTTGTAAGTTGGCAACTATCTTCCTAACACCAAAATGTCTTACAACCTTGGAGGTGTGAGCCTCTTTGATAAGTCACAATCATTCACCTTTAGGAATACAAAGTTTGTTGAGCTTGTAGAGTAGACCGTTATAAAAATGATATTCAACCTTGTTGTCACCTTCTTCTATATTAATTTCAAAGCATGTTTGGAAACTTCTTTGTGCTACCCTTTTTATACTTTATGACCAAATGAAACTGTTGTAAGAACCTCATCCATTTGTAGTTCCTGGTTTGTTATAACTTACTCTGGTCCTTCAAATATTGGAGTGGTTGGTGATCTATGTGGATGATGGTGTCCTTTCCCATTAGATAGTGCTTCCACCTTTTGACAGCTTGTACCAAGGTATAGATCTCATTGTCGTAGGTTGGGTAGTTGAGGTTTTCCCCATGAAATAATTCATAATTATAGAAATCATGCCTATTTCCCTACATCAAGACTTCTCCCATGGCATACCCACTTGCACCACGAGCACTGGTGCTTGACTAATATTTATTTTCATCTCATCAAAGGGATTATGTTGATTCTTCCTACGGATGAAAATGAATCTATGAACTTATGCAAGTAATATGTTGTACCAACAAAGATCCTAACTTTGAAGGGATTTTCAAGTTTGGTACCATGAGCACCGATGCTTGACTAATTCTTATTTTCATCTCATCAAAGGAATTCTGTTGATTATTCCTACTGCTGAAAATGAATCTATGAACTTATGCAAGTAATATGTTGTACCAACAAATCTCCTAACTTCTGTGCAATTTGTAGGAACTGGCCATTTCATGATGGACTCCATCTTGGCGGGTTCTATCTTGATCTTGCCTCCACTGATCACATACCCCAGATACACCAAAGAATACTGAGAAAACTCTCATTTCTTGAGATTGGCTAGCAGTTGGTGCTTCTTCAAGGTATCTAACACATGCATAAGATGTCATATGTTTTCCTTCTAGGTAGAACTAGAAACCAATATATCATCCAAAAATACAATAATAAATGAATATAGATAAGGGAATAAAACAACATTCATTAGTCTCATAAATGTATTTGGTGCATTGCATAAAATTAATGTAATAACCAACTAATCAAATAAACCTTTCCTTGTATTGAAGGCAGTCTTCCATGCATATTCTTCGTTGAATCGTACCAGGTGATATCCTAATTTCAAATCCAACTTAGTGAATTACTTGGCATGATCTAGTTGGTCCAAGAGATCAACAATCCTAGGCAGAGGGTACTTATTCTTCATTGTAATCTTGTTCAATGCCTTGTAATCGATACACATTATCCAAGTCCCATCCTTCTTGGGAAAAATTATGATGGGTGACCCACCAAGTGAGGTACTTCGTTGAATCACACCTTGATCCAATAACTACTACAACTATTTATTTAGTTCATTTGATTCTAGAGAGGATTGTCTATAGAACCCAATATTTGGAAATGGGGAGTCTGGTAATATATTTATTTCGTGCTCCACATCCCTCTTGGGTGGTATCCCTTTAGGATACTGCAACACTCCTTTATATGCTTATAGAAACTCCTCCAACTAATTTTTTTTCTCTTTAGAACACCTCTCCAGGGATGCCTTTACTCCTATTGACTCATCATTTGACTAATTTTCTCTTAAGAAAAGTAAAACATGATTCTTGCTAGAACTGATCAATTTCTTAGTTGATTGGCACTTACCAGTGAAGCAATTTTTTTTTTCCTTTGTGTGTGTTGATGATGAAGGATTTACCATCCTTGATGAGGTGGTACTGGTTCTCCCTCTACATGAAGATAGAATAACTCATATACATGTAGGGACTTCCAAACACTATTCCACATACATCCAGTGGTACTCTGTCCAATTCTACTTCATCTATAAAATCATCACTTACAATAAAATTTAATATTGCACTTCTTTGTTACCTTGATCTATGCATCATTGTTTACCCAACCAATTGGATAAGGGCTAGGATTATCGTGAACCTCCAATCCAATCTTAATGACTAAATACACTACTATGATAGTATCTTATGAACCAAAGTCGAACATAGCATCTATATTGGCCTTCTTGACCTAAATCTTGATGTGGAAGCACTTGGTCATATCCTTCTCTTCCCGATGATGAAGGATACTTAGTTTCACCTCCTTTGGCACATATGTGTAGAAAATATTTTCATCCACATTAGAGCTAATTTCAACTTGATTGCTTGAATCTGTGGCTAAAATGTTCTTTTTATTTTTTCCCTTCTAGCAATTCTTTGGGTTCAACTCTAGATATAGTTTCTAGCACTTTTCCTTAGTGTGGCCATAAATGTTGCAAGGGTTGAAATGTTTTTTGGGATCCTTGCACTCAATTGTAGTGGTTGTTGTATTCTTATATTTTCCCAATTTCTACTTCTTCTCCCCCTCCTTGAAAGATTCCTAGTGATATTTCTTCTTAGTATCTCTTGGATGCCCTTTATTTTGGCCTATGTTTTTGTTACACATCAACAATACTCACTTTGATAGTATCGTCATTACAAGTGTCGCAAGTGTCACATTTTGCTAACAAGTTTCGCAAGTGTTAGGAAAGAATACTACTATAATGCCTATGTCATACCTATAATGACATCATAAAGGCATTTGAAACACCTCAAACATTTGATTTGGAAGAAGAGAAATGGGTCAACAGAGTTATGTACCTCTTGCCATTTGAAAGAACCACTGAATTTGAGTTTTTAGAGGAGAGCGTTCCCCTATACCTGTGTTAGGAGTGTTTGCGCCCCCCTATACACTATTTGGGAGAATTATAACACTTCCTCTACCATTTTGAAGGAGAGTTGATGCTGTTAGGAGTTTTGGCACCCCCCTATACCTTACTAGGGAGTGTTATAACGCTCTGAAAACCCTTTTGGAGGAGCGCTATCTATTCTGGGTAGCAGTTGGTTTGTTGAGAAGAATGGGGGAAATATCTCTTCAATATTTGAAGGTAGTTGAATTTAAATCCTCATTCAAGACATGATCTTAGGGAAGATCCCTAACTAAAGGAGGAAAATCCTCAACTTACCCTAAATATATATCAAGTGGTTGGGCCTCTCTAAACCTATATAAGCAGGCTCTCTCATGGTGAAAAGGAGGAAGGATTGGAGGCATGAAACCTATGATCTCATAGGAAACACATAGTGAAGTGGAGAATAAAGAGTGAAGCTATTTTCATTCTGATCGTGGGTCTTTTGAGCAAGGGTTAGACAAGGAGGACTTGACGAAGCTGTTGCGCTCGCATCTACAGTTGTAAGTTTCTTTCGTTATTGTTCTCATCAATAATATGCTTGGACTGTTTCTTTCTAGTTTGTGTTTGATCTCACATGAATTTGTCTCTAAGTAGATAGATATATTTTAAGCTAATATCGATAGAGTAGGAAGTGGTTGTACTTTTGTTTGTCTACAGGGCTTGTCGAGGAGAGAAAGATTGGAGCTCAACTCGGACCATGCAGGGACAGACATTGGTAAAAGGTACTTCTTTTCTCCTTCCTCCTCACACATTAGTTTATATAGACCTAAAAGGAATTCAGTGTCCATGATAAGTGTCTTCTGTCTTAAGATTTAAGAGTCTATCTCTCAAGAGGAGATCTACTTGTCCGCAGGGATATTTTCCTTCAACAGTTTTCTAGATATTATGCATATACACATGCCTCATCCATTGTCCTTGGATTGAAGAGAATCACCTGATTTCATAGATGAATTTGTATGTCCCCCATATACTTGAGGAGTACATTTTTGTTCTTGTGGGGTATACCCAACATAATGGCCATATTTTTTAACTCAGTGGTGTAGTCCTCTAAACTTTGTTCTTGTCTCTGCATGAAGTAGTACCATTAGATCCATTGGTCCTCTACATACCTGATAGGGTAGAATTGTGACTTGATGAGGGTTTTGAAGTCCTCCCACCTAGTTATTTTAATGTCACCCTCCAAACTAAGTGTTTTTGTATGGGTTTCCCATGAGAGTTAAAGAATGGCCCTCTAACTTCAATCTGGAAAATGAAATGTTTTTCTCTTCATCTATATTGTGAATGCTAAAAAAAAATTCTATTTGATGCAACCAATGATTCAATTTTAATGCATTAATATTACCTTGCTATGGATTTATTTCCACTTTTGTTTCCATCTTGAATAGGGCCCGTGAGAGGTTAATAACACTCGAAATTAGATGCTCTTTATCAGGTTCTTTCTGTGACTCCTTTCCTAGGTATTCATGATATCCCAATTTCCCCTTCTATCTAATATCTAACTTAGAACCTCTACCATCTCCGAATGGTCTGATATTTCTTTCTAGATCCACCATGAGGAGGTTCATATTTTGGTTGATATCAATGACATGTGCTTCCAACCTATAAAATATATCTTTTGTTGGATCTTGAGGGTTGTTATGAATAGAGTCATCTTCCATGGTTAGGGTTTATACAAATTCTCTTTAAGTTGATTATTGTATCTTGCATCTTCGCACAAATACCCAAAAGAAAAACCACTTTGATACCAATAAGATATGCAAACTTTCGTGGATATTACACTGGAACAATTCATCACAATAGATATGATAAATAAAACTGAAATATACACTATGAAGGTTAAATTCCTTTAGATCCTAGAATATTTAGTTATTGATTTTCTGCTTATGCATGAAATATATAAAATGTGGAAAATAGATAATAGTAAAATACAATCACATATCATTCACAAAATAACACAAAGATTTTCTCTAGGAAACCCTTATGGAATAAAACTCAGTTAGAGGGTAAGGTTTTTCTTCTCTCTTTTCTCTAGTATGAAGATAATGAAAATACAAAGGCTAAGGCATTATCTATGGATTTATTTGATACCTGTGGCCTGTTAGGATGCTACAAAACATTAACCCCTTATGTTATGCTCTCTAATTTCCCACTCCTAGTTGTTTTTCTCTCTTTTCTTTGGTATGAAAATAATGAAAATACAAATGTGAAGGCACTCTCTATGGAGTTACTTGAGACATGTGGATTGTTAAGCTGCTACAGAACATTAACCCCCTATGTTATGCTCTCTCATTTTCCACTCCAATTTTTTCTAATCTGCTACAAAATACAATAACATAGAATGGAGCCTCTTCTTCTCCTAGCAGCTTGCTATTTAACATAGCCCGATAGTTTTATAGGGTTAGGTTTTTCACTTCCCCAACCTTCAATTGTGATAAGGTTTTGGACCTTCTAGATTCTTCTTGAAAATACTGACATTGCTATCCCCATATGCATGAGTAGTGGAGGTTGACGTGGCATATTTCAACTTGCGGGAGACATAAATTTTGCATACAATCTCCAACTGACACATGGTTTGCACTGTTGGAAAGGTATCAAATTATAAAACACTATCAAGGGGTTATGTACAAGTTTTAGACACCAAAACCCTGCAAAATGTTTTTTAATGGCTCTGAAAGGTTCCAGACCCCAATTTTCCAAACTAGGACCTACCACTAAAATGACCCTAGAAGCTGACTCCTGAAAATTTTTCCACTCTAAAAGCATCCAGATAGATGAAAAATAATACAATTTTCTAATCCACATCACCATATCTAAAATATTAAAGAAATTATGTTTTTGATATTCTCTCTAATATAATGTCTGATGGTTGTTAATAATTTTTAGGCAATCGTTATTCTAAAGCTTGGTTCCAAAGAGTCTTCTAAATTTTTGAGAGGTTGGACGGTGGAAATTGGCTCGGAAAATAGAGGCTTCAGTAGAAAGGCATTCTCTAATTATTTTATTTTTTCTTTAAAGACTTGGTTTTCTTGTTCAAATTCATCAATTGAGGAATTCAATGTTTCTTTGGTTTCTTAATGAAATCGCATGACTTTTGAGAGTCTCACCCCTTGTAAATCAATCTTAGAGTTCCATTTCTTAGCAACCTTTTTATTTCTCAAACTAATTTTTTCAATAAAAAACGTTTTAGATTCCTTATTAAAGGTCCTGTGGTGCAATGTAACAAATTCCTCCCAAAATATCAATGGCTCTTTACAAGACAAATCTTGCGTTATTTCTCTATTTTAAAACAATATTTGTGTGTCCCATTCAGGCTCTTCTTCTTCGACATCCACTTCCATATCTTTAGGTTCAGGTACTAAAATTTCCTTCTCTCCTTTCTAAGTTACATCTCTTTTTATTTTGAGTGCTACAATGGTAGTATGATTTTTCCCAATATATCCTTTTAAAGGGTTTTCATTCCATCCATCACTATAATTTCTTGGATGGGAATTATTTTGGCCAAGACTACTTCCATGGGTCATGTTTTTCATCTAAGAACTTCTCTATGACACATTTGGTGAATTGGGGTCAGAGCTACCACTTCTAGTGGTTCAAAGCTTCTATTTACGTTAGTCATTAGCGATATCTAGGGTATGAAGATCATCATAAACATTTTCGAGAATGGCTTCCATGGGGTGTTGATTATCCTCTCCTCCTTTCCTAAATTAGATTGTCTTTACAAATGATGAGTTGTAACTGATTGTAGACATATGTGTTGTAAACATATCACTGGGGTCAAATATTGGATTTTTTGGAACTTCTTTTAGTTTGAAATGATCAAAATGATTAGCCAGTTCTTCCATATGGGAAATACTTTTGAAAGTGATTTCCCCAATTTTCCAAGGCAATGGAATGAACTACTTTTTTCTTTTTGTGTTAAAAAAATGCACCCTAAACTTCTATTGTTTGCAAACTTCAATAAAAAATAATTTATCTAACACATAAAAAGGATGTAAGAAAGGATTTCCTCAAAATCATATAGTCTTATGAAACTAAAATCTTCCAAGGTTTCAAAAATCCCCTTTCCTATTGAAAAGGTAGCATCTTATATAAACAATCTCGATGTGGTGGGACCATAGACTAGAGTTTTTAAAGTAAACACAAAGGCATTCTGAACTTCATAAAAGTTATATAGGGCTTAGTGTTTCCACAATGCCGAATACCAAAATTGAGTTGTGTCTTGGACAAAATCAACTCTCCTTGAATGAGTCAAGACTTTGAATATATGGAAATATGAAATTATGAAAATAAAGTAGGAACTCATAAATAATTTCTTATTTTTTCCAAAAATTTACAAGCTAGAAAGAAACTTCACTAGAATTAATTTGAGCCCAATCAAATAAGACACTATTGAAAACAAATATATGCAAGACATACAATACTTATTTAGGGACAATGGTCATGGATTCCTACCTAATAATTCCGAAAAATAACCCAAAAAACTCTTTATAGGGGTATTTCAAGGAACATACCTCTATATGGGTGGACTTATCATAGTAGTCTGATAAATTCAAAATAATACTATCCAATATATTCATCTCTCCATGGTTGGACTTTAAAAAGGCACCTCCTTATGAACTTTTGAATGTCATAGTAGGCTCGGGGTGCCTGAGCATCCTTATGAATACTGTGGATGCCAAGGAAATAGGTGTCTTTCCCTGCAATTTAATAATCTTTTTTTCATTGTTGAAATTTTCAATGCACCAGAGAATCAACTCCTTCAAATATAATACCTCTGACATACAACCTGCCAATTCTATTCCATAAGTCCAAACCTTACTCGATCTCTTTTCTTCAAAAGGGAGTGTTGTAAACCATTGGAATGAATGGTCCTCATGTCATAATGTATTTACTGTTGGATCATGTTGTCATTGATGCCAATGTTTTGATTATTTGGGAGATTGTTGGATCATATTTCATTGATGTAAATGGTTTGGTTTGATTGATGTCATTGATTGATATCAATTAATTGATTGATTGATGATTGATGAACAATGAATATGCATTGATGAGAATGATAGATGTCCAAGTGAAAACCAATTGATAAAGATGGGTCATTGATATGATGACCTTGATGAGAATGATAGATGTCCAAGTGAAAACCAATTGATAAAGATGGATCATTGATATGATTCCCTTGATGAGAATGATATATGTCCAAGTGGAAACCAATTTATAAAGATGGATCATTGATATGATGCATTGATGAAGATGGATCAATGAGTTGTCATTGATACATGATGCATAGTTCATATATATGATGCAGTGGTGAATTGATGCAAAGATGAATCATTATTGTCTTATCATGGTTGATAAGGTGCACAAATGGATGAAATCCAAAGTGGTCCCCTTATGGTGAAATCCCTCACGGGAAGACGCTTTACAAATTGAGTTATCCTAGGAGAACAGTTGGAGGACCCATGCTTGTATGTGCAATAATGAGATGAAGATAAATGAAGTTGTTGGTGAAACTATCCTAGATGTATATTTCTTGTCATGCCATTTATGGTGGTATGTGGAATGTCACATAACTCCTCACGGTTTGAGAGTTATGGCCTTATGAAGTTGGAGGACCCCATATGATGGCTTGAAGCCCCAAAAGGTCAAAGAAGTCAAAGTGCTTGAAAAGAAGAAATCATTACTTAAATGATAAATTAAAGTGACAAAATCAAGAAAGATTATTTAAATGATAAAATGAAGTGACAAAATCAAGAAGTAATATTTAAATGATAAAGTATTGGAGAACTTTCTATTCATGGAAAGTGGTTAACCCTAAAATAAGGAAAATAGGTTAAGTGACCTAGAAATGGGTTAAGTAACTTAAAAATGGGTTAAGTGACCTAGAAGATGAAAGTATAAATAAGAAGCTAGGATCTCTTGTAAAATGTACATTTGGTGGGAATCTTTTTTGTGGATCAATGGAGAGCTTCTTGGTAATATATTTTGGAGTATTGATGGAGATCTTCTTGTGAGAGCATCTTTTTGATGTGGATCTCTTAATCATGATTGAAGATCTATTCTGAGGAAGAGAGTGAGAGGAGGATCTCATGAACGCATCAAAGTCTCAGCAATGTCAGAGATCTTGACGGAAAAAGTCTCGGATTCATAGAAAACCCTATTTGTTGATGTCCACACGGGTTGTCTGTGTATAGGGTGTGTGTACACGTGGGATGGCTATGTATAGGGTGAGTGTACACATGGGTTGAATGTGTACAGGGAGCGTGGAGTGGATAAAATCATGGAGATTTGTGTTTGAGTTGGTGCCAAGCTCTTGGATGATGAGGCGGGTTCCAGATATGAATTTTATGGCCTCAGATCTATCACTGAGACACTGGTATAGTTACATTATTGTCTTGATAGATACTATTGTTTGATGTGTTGTGAATTCTTAGGGCAATCTTGGTATGGCTTCTATGATGTGGCTCAGCTTGGTTGATTTGGTTGATGGAGTGAGCAACACTCTTGTGATTCAGTAGTGACATGATTTCTATGGTATACTCATTATTTATACATGATTGAGATAGCATTCATATTGATTTGTTGTGGAGCATGAGAAATCTATTGGAGAGCTTGGATGTGTTGTAACTGGTTATGGGTCAGTTTGGACAATGGAAGACAGAAGAGAAATTGATTGCAGGTTGCAGAGGATCTGAGCATAAACCCTAGTTGCTTAGAAGAATACGCTTGTTGCATTATACACTGGCCGCGTTCACATGTGGGCTATAGTGAGTCAGGGCATGTGCACACGCGGGTTGCACTACTGACAGGTCACATACCTGTTAACAGATTGATATATGTTGAGGATTGTTACCTCATCTCAGTTGGTGCTGAGAATGTAAGTTGAGTCTTGCATATAGAGCCGGTGCTCTTGTAGAGTTGTACTCTATTCAGTTGTTGTTGATAAACCCCAAGGATTGTAGTCCGTAATAAAAAGAAAAGTGTACATACATTTTGTGTTCTTTGTGTTCATTGTGATGATGACTTGTTGATGATATATTGTTGATACATGTTGTTGATATGTGCTCACATATAATTGGTTATAAATGACAGCAATGGGCAATGAATAAATGTTGAATGCTAATTGATGAGTTTTTGTGCAAGAGGGAAGTTTTGGGAAAAATATCCCCACACTC
>JZKD02S1673259.1:780878-798181 GCA_000966675.3 Picea glauca
GCACTAGAGCTCTCTTTTCTTATTGGGAATATTTGGCAAAGGTTGATTAGAATGAAAAGGTATTAGTTATGTCATAGTAAGAGTTTACAACAAGGATTCAACTCACTAAATTCTCCATGTACTTACTTAGTATCACACGTTGTATCTCTTTGTTCAAAAATGTTAACTGCATAATTAGATTTGGATTTAAGGAAAGGAATATATGATAATTGTATCATTAATAATGATTTTAATTAATCTCATGTGCCAAACGATATGGAAATACGATCATAGATGTTCTCAGGGAACACAATTATGTACCGGGATGTATGGAAAATGTTTAAATATGGAGGTGTAAAATGAGCGATGGGGAGTGTAAAATGATGATTTTTGGATTGAAATATTGCGGGATGTGAGGGATGGAAAGGAAACTATAGGGAGATTTTTTCATATGCCATTGGAAAATACACTTAGTAAAAGAAAGATCCATTTTTTATGCTACGAAATAATGTAGCTAATTTTGGACTAAGTAGAAATGTGAGATGCGTGGTTGTTGGCCCTTGGTCATGCATTAAGGAAGAAAGCAAAGATTAAGGAAGAAGAAAGGCAAAGTATGAAGTGTGCGGAAGGCACACAAACCGAGGAAGGGTCGAAGTGGTTAAAGAAGCATAAAAGAAGGAACGTAGTAAAGGAAAACAAGTCGTTGAAAGAGAAGATCAAGGAAGACAAAGAAGCAAAGAAGATAGATCGTGGACAAGTCAACAAGTAGAAGAAAGCACTAATGGGTGCTTTGGGGCACCTCGCGAAGAAGGAGGAACAAGTTGGCGAAGTCCTTAAAATGAGGGTTATGTGGACCTAGGGTTTTGGCACCTAGGCTTCGATCTAGGGTTTTCTACGAGTCATGGAATGTATAAATAAAGGTCTAGAATAGTTGAGAGGGAGAGAGTGATAGTGGTGTTGATATGTAAGAGTGTTATGTTTTAGGTCATTCTTGTATTTTGGGTCTTCAACTGGGTGTGAAGATCAACCCTGCAGCTCGGTGCACAGGGATAGGGAATAAAGAGGAAGATAGAGAAGGATCTGCAGCTGAGTGTGAAAATAGAACTGTATATTTCCATCTATTCTATAAATAAACACAGTTCTATGGGCGTATCCCTAGGGAGAGGGTGAACCACGTAAAATATTGTGTTCCATGTGGTTGATGCCTTTTTATTTATTGTCTTTTACACTATTATTGCACTGATATTTTTCTTCTTGAGGATAAGAATATATAAGTTACTTCGCGAAGTTAAGTATAATATTGTTAAGAATCTTTGGGCTATCTTTCATTGTTGTTTAGGAATCATTTTGCATTTCCTCTGGATGTAGACACATGTGTTATGCAACCCTCATATTGCTACTTCCGGTGAGACTTCATCTACTTCGAAGTTGTTTCCATAAGGGCCAATAGTTAGGGTTTGTTGGTGCGCTATTAGAGTTGAACCCTGGGTCTTCCCCTGTGCCAAAAAATGGTTCCATTGTCGGGATCAGGATCTTCTTGAGGGAATGTCAAGGTTGTTTCCATCGAAGAAAAAATTTAGAATTGGATAGAATAACAAGAAAGGGACTTTTCCATAGCTAAGAACAAGAACCCTAGCATTAGGACAAAACACTGGTTGGAAAGGTACATCTTTACTGATTTGCATGAGATTTTCTTTGCAGGATGTAGACACATGTGTTCTGCAACCCCCATATCGCTACATCAGGTGAGACTTCATCTAATTCGAAGGTGTTTCCGTAAGGGCCAATAGTTAGGGTTTGTTGGTGCACTATTAGAGTTGAACCCTGGGTCTTCCCCTGTGCCAAAAAATGGTTCCATTGTCGGGATCAAGATCTTCTTGAGGGAATGTCAAGGTTGTTTCCATCAAAGAAAAAAATTAGAATTGGATAGATTAACAAGAAAGGGACTTTTCCATAGCTAATAACAAGAACCCTAGCATTAGTACAGAATACCGGTTGGAAAGGTACATATTTACTGATTTGCATGAGATTTTCTTTGCAGGAGTTCATCAAGAGTTGTACGAGTGGTTATCCAGATTAGTAGACACTCAGTTTGAGATCAGATCTAGACCACTTGTGGTTTGGACATCGGTAATGATTAATAAAGTCAAGAAAGTTGATAACGTTGTGTCAAGGGAAATGGATATGGTTTGACAATACTATTGGAGGGTACATTACTGAATTTTCTATTGACAGAGTGGAATCATATAGTCAAGTAGAGAGGTATTTCTTCAAAGGACCTAGAGGAAAGTTTCTACACTATTTGAAGTTGAAGATTAAGATGTTATTGCATGAGAAGAATATCTTGAAGATACAGTAATCTGTTGGATTTTAAAGCTAATGTTCAAGAATTTAGCCATCGACAGTGACATAGAGGCTGGACAAATGCGCAGTGGGAGATCATTCATAAATATTCCTCTTGTGAACCTGTTTAATCAGATTTATGGGCCATTAGCACAAGACAAAGGATTCTACAGTGGAGACAAAGTAGAGCAATCAGACGAAGAATATTCAGATTTCACAAGGGCACAGGAAGTAGAGACTAAAGAACCTCACTGAGAAGAACCAGGAACTTTAGGTACTTCGCCTATTGTCGAAGTAAGTATTGCTACTCCTCATGTTGTTTTAAAAGAATCAAGTAACCAAAGTAATCAGAGCACTCAGAGTACCGTCACAAGCATTTTAAGAAACCAAGGAAAATCAATGGAAGATGAAATGAGGTTACCTATTTTCAGAGGAGATGGATCTGAGGATCCTGACTAGCACTGGTTCTTATGCAAATTTGTATGGAGCACTAAGCAAGTCATTGACGAAGATGTTAAGAGAGATCAATTTAGTACTACTTTGAGCGATTGTACATTGAGCTGGTATATGAAGTTTGTTAAAGAATTTGTACAACCTAAAGCGTTGAATGACATTAAGACTTCATTGAATGAAGAGTTCAAGAAGCCTAATTCGGAGTCCCAGTGCATTACAAAGTTGAATGAAATCAAGTAGAAGGTGAGTAAACCAGTTTGGGAATTTGACCAAAGGTTTAAGACCTTGACAGGTCGTTTAAGTTTTCATATTCCAGACGAAAAACATAAGGAATGGTTCATCGTTTCCCTCCTACCACACATTAGAGTTCCTTTGATGCAACAAAAGGTCTCTTTGTAGGGTGAAGTGTTATATATTTCCATGAAACTAGAAGAAACCCCTATAGGAGAATCCAGTCCAGGTATGAGTCAGATTTTGAATCAATTAACTAGTTTATCTTTACAGGTCAAAGACATGAAGAAAGACAAAGGAAAAGAGAAAAGAGAAGACATTTTGTGTATAATATGTAAAGAAGAGGGCCATGACAAAGAGTGTAATGAACCTTTTTTTGTGCCAAGGCTTAATCGCTCTAATACCAAATTGTAGTTCACCTTTCTGCATAGCTTTATCACTTCTGATACCAACTGTAACAGTATTTCTGTTACCAAACTATAGCGTTATTCACCCCCTTCCAGGGCTAGGCAGATGCTACCTTGCAAAAAACAACTCATACAGGCCTTATAAAAACAACATGCGTTTAATCAAAGAAACACATTTAAGCTCAGAGTAAGCATAAGAATTATTACTAACATAAATAATCCATGGCAATAACATTAATCCAAATGCACAGCAGAATACATGATAATTATAATACACAGATATATAGAAACATAATTAAAGAATCATATGGTACTTATCTTTGAAACAGTGGTAGTTCCACCAACCAAGTGCAGGACTTCCACGAACCTCCCAGCCTTAGACCACACTGCTCATCAACTTAGCAGTGGGTCACCCCCAAGCTGGGAGTAAGCTCCACCCCAAGGTAAGGAATCCTAGGCTAGGCTGAGGTTACAGGGAAAACAACAAAGAAAGAATGGAAGGATTCTTCCCAGGATGCCATCTTACACCCACTACTACCAGACTCGCATTCCCCACATGCATGTTCCACCCGGGAGTATACACCTTCACAAGCACATTCCATTGATGCTAACCTCCCTCTCTGGGTATCAGCAATAGGTCGGATCAAGAAGTCTCAGAGCCCGAAGTTGGTGCTGGACACTCTCTGGAAGAAATCACTTCCCAACAAACTCTCTCACCTGGAGAGAATTTCTCACAGGCCTGACAACCTGCCTCTTCAAACAATAGTCACCTCCCTCACCTAGAGGGAGGTCATACACAGGCTCAATCACAACTTGCACTAGCCAGCAAGCCACGCGTAGTCTAGCTCTGCGTGGCCACAACTGCCAACCGAAAAAATAAACACGGGCTTCCCAAACAGGCTCAGCAATGGTGCAAGGTCTCACAGTGTTGGTTCTCGAGGACGTGTGACAAACAATCCATGTAGGGAATGACACAGGCTCCACAGCTCAGAATGGAGAGGGTGAAACCGGCCTTTTCATAAACAAACACAGGCTTCTCAACTTTCAAAATAGAGGATATACATGGTTTTTCATAGCCAAACATAGGCTTTTCGATTCACAGGGAAGCATGAAGGTTCTCTACCGAGCTCGAGTCTGTCATATTTCTCAAAGCTTCGTACACGCTCAGGCAGTTGGATGGAATGGGCGAGGACCCCCTCTCATGGATCATCTTGGCCATTTTATTTTCATGCAACATGATTGACACTTGTCACCCATGGAACTGCATGCATTCCATTAGCATGCATTCCTTCCCATTTGGAAGTCCCTCGTCCTTCCCCAGGAACTTAGGATAAAACATATAATGCACATATCTTTTGGAATAATATTAAAATATTATTCCCAAGGCTTAAGCCCCTAGGCTCAACACTTAGCCCCTTTTTCCCACCTTCTAGCCCCTAATCCCTTGCCCACTCTGTGGATTCTTAGTCCCCCATCACTCATTCATCATGTCAGCCTGCACGCGGTGGTGTTTATATTTTTATTAATGCTCTGCATGATTACATATACAAAAGCAGGATCTTGGCCTTCAACACTTAGGCTCCCTGGCCTAATAATCACATAATCCCCCAACTTATATAAACTTGGCTCACCAGACTATAAAACATACTTACAATTCATAATGCAAGCTTTACATCAGGCCTCAGCCTTGGGGACATTACAAAAAGAATTTCCCTTTATTTAGTGAATACTTGGCCTCTGGAGCCCCTAACCCTTTGAAGCAGGCTACTTTACCATGGTGTGAGGTATTTAGAACTAGACATCGCCCTGGTGAATGTTATTATATGCAGAAATATGTCCAGACACCCACCAATATTTATTGTACATTCTGTAAATATGTGGGGCATGATGAGAGGGGTTGTAGGGATTATGACCTCATGCATGAAAGGTCAAGGGATACATATAGAATTCAAGGAGAATTACAACTAGAAGGGAATGTTGCATAGTTCAATTCCTCGGGAAGAGGAAGCTTCACCCCTCACGGTGGGTTCAGAGGAAGAGGACAAGGAGGAGGCATGGGTCGAGGTCGAGATCAAATTATTTTCTATAACTATGCCCAACCAGTTCATTTGGAAAGGGATTACCAGAACCCTTGTACTACTTGCAGCTACAGTAATTAATTTGACCATGTCATTGAAGACTGTCTAGTATTGTTAGCTAAAGTTCAAGAAAGACAGGGTAGAAGATAGCAAGTCCAAAAAATAACAACTGAACCTCATGATCAAGAACCCAGATTCGCTATTATTACTAGAGGATGCGGTGCCACATGAGAAGATAGGGTGACTCTAGGAAATATTGCAAATGGATTAGGGATCAGAAGAGCTTCACAGAAGGCGCCATTGTTTGATCCAAGGAAAGATAAGCATAATTTTGAAGAAGCAAGAAGATAATTTGTAGGTGAACAAGATTATTCATCTAGGGCACAATCAGAATTAAGGGAATGTGAAATTCCTCCAGCCTTTGATCAGTCTACCCCACCTAGACAAGGAAAAGAGGTAAGCAAGTTTGTGGACTTCTTGTATACTTGTATTGATTTGATTAAATATGAAAGAGTTGTGCAGGAACTACAACACCTGATAAGACAGTATGAAATTGGAAGAGTAGATCCTATGTTGAGTAGAGATGTGAATCAAGTATCTAGAAAAAGGAGGACAAGAAAGGAACTACACCTTATTGCTCATATTGGAGACTACGACATGGACTATGTGGTCCTCAACTTGGGATTAGAAGTAAATGTTATGACGAAGCAGAATTGGGAATTGATGGGAAAAACTAAATTGATTTACTCTCCTATTAGGCTCAATATGGCTAATCAACAGGCGGGGATCCCCTTTGGAAGACTAGAGCATGTCCCTATGGACATCGACAGAGTCAGGCCATTTGCAGACTTCGAAGTGATCGATATTGTTGATGATAGTTGTCCATATCTTGAATTTTTGGGTATTGATTGTTATTGACCTAAAAAAGAGAAGAATGTCATTTGAAGGTGATGGCCTTAGGGTCATTGCACCTCTTGACCCTGATGAAGGTTGTATATACACAGAACCTATAAGAGAAGAAGACTGCACCTACGAGATCGAGAATATCTATAAATTGATAGTAGGACAACATGATTATATTAATCCTACAACATATGGAAACCTAAGTTGGCAAAGTGAAATTGCATGCTCATCAGATTCAGAAGAAGCATTGGAAAATTGGCAGAACAGAATGTATGAAGTCTCTATGCGGAGGTGTGCCAGATTGACTAAGGCAGTTAGTTGGATTGGCACAGAAGTAAGTAATCTTCCTACATTTGATGGATTGAATAGTTTAAATACATTTCTATTTGAATTTGAAGGAATTTTACCAGTACAACAGAGGTTGTTGGCACTAGATGAAGCGTTGAAAGCAACGCCAACTAGATGGTGGGGAACACATAAGAAGAACATCGTGGAGTGGGTAAAATGTCGCACCTTATTGATAGTGCACTTTTAAGAACAATTTGGAGGTTGCAAAGTTGGATACATAGGTCAGATTTTTACTAAGGACCATGTGCTAAGTTGTGAGGAAGCCTAGAGAAACATTCCTAAAGAACAGTGAGTACATAAGTTCATTAAAACCTTAGATACTACACCTATCAACTGGTATCTTCAATCATAACTGCGCTTAGTCACTATAGATTGGTATGGTATGAACAAGAACTTTATAGCTATGTTACTATTTGAAAGTCAATACCCCACAGTAGATCAGGATTTACAAATCACACCTAACCCCCCTCTCGAACAAGAAGAAGATGAATGGGCTGACCCTCTTCAGCGGTTACAAGGTTGTTATGATATTAATGTTGATGAGGATGATGACTGTAGGAATGTGAACATTTCAGAAACTAAAGGACAAAGATATATAGAAGGGCCAGGGATTGAATTACCTTTTGTTGGGTAGCCTATTAAAATTAAGAAAGTTAATATTGGAATAGAGAAAGCACCTAAGTTGGAAAATGTTGGAGACTATTTTGATGATTCTACAATTGGTAGGATTACAGAACTATTGCATGAGTATCAGGACTTGTTTCCAACCAATTTCACAGACATGAAGAGAATTACAGGGCCCATGGGAGAAATGAATATTTCTTTGAAAGTAGATGCAAGGCCTATCAAGAAGAGGACTTACAGAATGAATCCTAAGTACAAGAAGAAATTTAAGACCGAATTATATAGAATGTTGGAAGCAGGAATTATACAACCAGTCGAAGAATTTGAATGGATCAGCCCTATGGTGGTCCAAGATAAGAAGACAAGAGAAATCAGAATCTGTGTAGATCTAAGTAAATTGAATGATGCATGTTTACATGGTCCATTTCCTACACCTTTTACTGATGAAGTTCTAGATAATGTAGGGGGACAAGAAGTTTATTCATTCACAGATGGATTTTCAGGCTATCACCAGATTAGAATTGCTAAGGAGGATAGACATAAGACTTTGTTTGCAATAGAATGGGGTTATTTTCAATACACTATGATGCCTTTTGATTTCAAGAATGCACCAACCATCTTTTCCAGGGTGGTGGTCGAAGCATTTCAAGAATTTTTACATAAGTTTTTGGAGGCATACTTTGATGACTGGACCATTTTTGTTCTATTGAAAGATCATATTGAATGTTTAAGATTAATGTTGGATAAGTGCAGGCAATGTCAAATTTCCCTGAACTTGAAGAAGTGTATTTTATTTTTAGGGATTATTGGTAGATCCTTCCAAGATTGCTATCATTGTTGATCTACCTCCTCCTACTTCGATTAGACAACTGCACACTGCATTGGGACACACTGGATACTAAAAAAAGTTTATTAAGAGTTAAGCACATATAACAACACCTATGGAAAAGCTATTAAAGAAGGACAATAAGTTTCAATGGACAGAGGAATGCCAACAGATATTCGACACATCAAAGACAAAAATGGTCACTGTGCCTATTTTGGTTTTTCTAGATTGGAGTAAGGAATTCCATGTTCATGTCGATGCTGCATACATTGCATTAGGAGCAGTTTTAGCACAACCAGGTGTAGGATATATTGACCACCCTATAGCCTTTTCTAGCAGGAAGCTTTCTACATATGAAATGAATTATACTACCACTGAAAGAGAAGTCTTATCTATGGTATATGCGATGTAGAAGTTTAAACACTACTTGTTGGGAGGACATTTAAAGATGTTTAGTGATCATTCTGCATTGAAGTACTTAGTCAACAAGCCAGTGTTGGGGGAAAGAATATGTCAATGGCTATTATTATTCCAGGAGTATGAATTTGAGATTGTGGTCAATCTAGGAAGAATGAATAAGGGATCTAACCACTTATCTAGGTTAGAACATGGAGAGGAACCTACCAGTTTGGATGATACACTAACATATCCATAGTTGTTGGCTATTAGGAAAGTCGATGATCACTTCACCAAGATAGTCTTGTTCCTATCCACAAGAATGGAACCTTGTGAGTATACTTGTATTCAGAAGAAACATTTGGTAGTCCACGTTGCATATTTTCAACTTATAGTTGGATAGTTATATAAGATGGGACAAGACGAGATCTTAAGAAGATGTGTTACGGAGTCGGAAAGACCATTGATTCTTGGAGAAGCACATGAAGGCATCGCGGGAGGACATTATGTAGGGAAATAAACAACCTAGAAGGTTCTCATAGTTGGCCTCAAGTGGCCCACTTTACATAAGGATGCTCAAGAATAGTACAGAGCCTGAGATGTATGTCTAAGAATAGGGAAGCCCTCTAGAAGGGATGAGATGCCTTTGTCACCTCAATTAACTTTACAGACATTTGAGAAATGGGATATTGACTTTGTGGGACTTATTAACCCACCAGGAAAGCGCATAGGATCTCGATATATCATCACTACTACAAAATATTTGACCAGATGGGCAGAAGCAAGAGAAGTTAAGGACTGTAGTGCAGCTACAACTGTGCGGTTCATCTTTGATGATATCATAACTAGATTTGGATGCCTGACTATCCTTATGAGTGATCAAGGAACACACTTCATTAACAAAACTTTTGAATCCTTAACTCAGGAGTTTTAAGTTCACCATCAGAAGAGCACACCATATCACCCATAAGTGACTGGTATAGTCGAAGCTTTCAATAAGATTTTGGAGACAATGTTGATTGAGATTTGCAGTGTTAACAGATATTATTGGGATTTGAGAATTCCAGCAGTGTTATGGGATTATCGAACTACCTGCAAAAAATTAACAATGTAGACTCCATTCAAGTTAGTTTACGACCTGCAAGGAATGGTACCTATGGAATATTTGGTTCCTAGTTTAATAATTGCATCATTTACAAGTATGGATGGCATCGACGTTGTTAAATACAGGCTCATGCAGTTGATGGAACTAGAGGAAGACAGGTTCATTGTCGGATTTCATCAGCGGGTACAAAAAGAACGAGAAAAGGCTTACCATGACAGACGTATCAAGAAGAAAACATTTAAACAGGGAGACTTGGTACTTTTATATGACAACAAGTTCATGAAGTTGATCCAGGAAAGTTCAGGACACATTAGCTTGGGCCATTCAAGGTTGTCTATGTTACAGAATGTGGAGCTGGGAAACTAAAGACTCTTAATGGAGAATGGAAGGATGGTTTAGTAAATGGGAGTCGGTTGAAGCTGTATTGTGACAACCAGTTGCCTAGCATATCTCAGTAAAAGAAAAGGAAGAAGGGTCTAGGTACCAGGTGCAGTTGAAATTGGGTACCAGACATAGAAAAGACAGTCTGCACATGATAGGGAGGGACAGATCATAAATCACAGGCTGCTCTACATAGTCTACAGTCAAAGAAATACAGATGGCTCAACCCTGCAATGACTCGGTACAAGTCGCATGTGAGTGTTGGGGGCATGTTGGACCTTGGTCATGAATTAAGGAAGAAATCAAATATTAAGGAAGAAGAAAGACAAAGTATGAAGTGCACAAAAGGAACACAAACCAAGGAAGGGTCGAAGTGGCTAAAGAAGCATAAAAGAAGGAACAAAGTAAAGGAAAAAAAGTCGTTGAAAGAGAAGATCAAGGAAGACAAAGAAATAAAGAAGAGAGATCATGGACAAGTTAGCAAGCGGAAGAAGACACTAATGGGTGATTTGGAGAACCTTGTGGAGAAGAAGGAGGAATAGTTCAGCGAAGTCCTTAAAATGAGGGTTATGTGGACCTAGGGTTTGGCAATTTGGATCTAGGGTTTTACCACCTGGGCTTCGGTCTAGGATTTTCTAAGAGTTATGGAATGTATAAATAGTGGTATAGAAGAGTTGAGAGGGAGAGAGTGATAGTGGTGTTGATATGTAAGAGTGTTATGTTTTAGGGAATTCTTGTATTTTAGGTCTTCATTTGGGTGCGAATATCAACCCTGCAGTTGGGTGCATAGGGATAAGGAATAAAGAGGAAGAGAGAGAAGGATATGCAGCTGAGTGCACACAAAAAACTATATATTCCCATCTATTATATCAATAAAAATAGTTATGTGGACGTATCCCTAGGGCGAGGGTGAACCACATAAAATATTTTTGTTCCATGTGGTTGATGCTTTGTTATTTACTATCTTTTACACTATTATTGCACTGTTATTTTTATTGTTCAGGATAAGAAGACATAAGTTACTTTGAGAAGTTAAGTATAATAATGTTAATAATATATGGGATATCTTGCATTGTTGTTTAGGAATCATCTTTCATGTCCTATGGTTATAGACACTTGTGTCCTGCAACCCCCCTATCGCTACTTCAGGTGAGACTTCATCTGCTTTGCAGGTGTTGTCGTAAGGGCCAGTAGTTAGGGTTTGTTGGTGAGTTGTTATAGTTGAACACTGGGTCTACCCCTGTGCCAACAATGGTTGTGGGTTTGTAGGGTTTAGGTCTTTTGAAAGATCGTTTACCCCCACAATGGGACTCCTACAAATGAAAAAATGGCTAAGTATTAAGAAAGAAAAATAGAGAAATGGTTAAGTGTTGATGTTAGATACTTGCGATATTATGAGCGTGTGGACTATTGATGATTATGAAAATATTTTTCACAACCCTCAAAATCTAAAAATGGCTAAGTGTAGGATATACAAAAAAGGAAAAAATGACCAAAATAATTGATCTTTGATGAATGAAAAAGTGATCAACAACTGGATCCAACTTTGGGACAATAACCCCTTGCGGGTTGCTAAGAATCCAAAAGGCCTTGTCCATTGGGAAATGGAGTCAAAGGAAGGAAAATAAAAGGAAGAAAGGGAAAAGGAGATAAGGAGGAGAAAATTGTGTACATGGAAAAACAAAAGTCCATGTACAAACTAAAAATTTTGAAACTAGATTAAGAAGTGTTTGAGGTAATTCCCATTCACAACTAATGTTTGTATTGTTCCATCCATATTCTTCAGCAAATAAGAATTGAAATCTAAAATATTTTCAATCTAATATGTCCCTATCTAAAGAGCTTCAAAATTAGTATGAAAATATGGTTCCTCTTTTGCTTTGTTCCATAGTAACACCAATTGGTCCTTTTGAAAATATTTAAAATTAGTGCTTTGATCAAAATGTCTCTTAACTATTTCTTTTCTTCTCCTCATGTTTGGGAAATCTTGTGTTCTTGTTTCTTCTAATTATATCATTTGATTGTATTGAGCTTGAAGATGAGAGTTTTCTTCAATGTATTCAATTCTTGTTTCCATGGATAGTGCACTAAATTCTATATGTATATGCATTATAACTTCCTTTCCATACACCATAGTGTAAGGTGATTGTTTAGTGATTTTCTTTGGGGTAAATCGACTTTCCCAAAGATCATCTACTAGATTTTTGTGCCAATTTCTTTGATTCTCAGAAATTATCTTTTTGAGGAACTTGATCAAAGTCTTATTGGTTGATTCAACCATGCCATTTCCTTGAGGATGATAGTTATATGATTTCCCCATTATAATACCATTCTCTCCATGAAACTTAGTGAATTTAGACCCAATAAAAATTGAGCCATTTTCTATTATAAATTTCTAAGGAATACCAAATCTAACAAGAATATTGTCCTAACAAAACATGATCAGTTGTTTTGCATTAGCAGTTTTCAGAGCCACGACTTCCTACAATTTTGTGAAATAGTCAGTAGCAGTGAGAATGTATGAATGCCCTTTTCTATATTTTAGATTTATTGGATAGATGACATCCAAACCCCATTGTGAAAATGGTTCTTCTATTGACATGACCTTTAGAGGTGTTGGTGCTCTCTTCATATTTCCAAAGAATGTTTGACACAAGAGACATTTTTTGGTCATTGAATAGGCATCTTTGAACATAGTTGGATAATAACAACCTACTCTAATAATTTTGTATGTTGTCACCACTGGAGAAAAATCACCTCCACACACTCCTTTTTGAAATCCTTCTAGTTTTTTGGGGGCTCTTGAATGGTCTAGACATCTTAGCAAAATTCCATCAATATTTATTTGGAAAATAATTCCAGAAACCAACACATATTGGTTGGAGTTTGTTCGACAACATAGGTATTCCAAAAGAGGACGAACATCTTCAGTAACCACTGACATAACCATATCAAAGATCAACACACTGATGTTTTCACGTGGTAAAACCCCTACGGGGAAACATCAACAACCCCAACCAACGCAGCCACTTGGAGCAGTTTATTAATGCAAAGGAAAACAATTACAGAGAGATTTTACAAGAGATTTTCTCACAATCGATCATCAGAAAATGACCCTCCATGCTCTTTAAATAGAGATCATGGACCAATCGGGTGTTAAGCCATGAATCAATGGTCGTTAAGATCGAGGAGAGTATGAACCATCAGATCACTCTATGTCAAGAACATATTGTGACCGTCAGATTTCCTAAATACAAATGCATACTAATGCATACTAAAGAAACACACTAAGAAACACACTTTTACCTAACGACACATTAGACCAAGTAGATCTTAACTAAATCCTAAGTGTCTAAATATCCTAACATCCCCCCTTAAGAACAACTTGGGATAGGATTGAAAGATTTACAATGGTGATACAATAGGAGAAGGAAGGAGGCATTAGAGCCTATCCCCCCTTAATGACAACTTCCTGAACTCCTAACATAGATCAAAGTTTGGAAAAATTCGCTTCTGTAAGAGACTTTGTGAAAATGTATGCAACTTGATCTTTTGTAGGGAAAAAGAGCACTTTAATAACTTGATCATGAATTAGCTTTCTGATGAAGTGCATGTGTAACTCGACGTGTTTTCTATGCTGATGTTGA
The DNA here is from genome assembly GCA_000966675.3 of Picea glauca. Lineage (NCBI taxonomy): Eukaryota > Viridiplantae > Streptophyta > Pinopsida > Pinales > Pinaceae > Picea > Picea glauca. The sequence goes on from JZKD02S1673259.1 coordinate 794,600, forward strand.
AATGGGTTTTGGCGAGCTTGATGGCACTCTTATTTTTGCACCAAAGGATGGTCGGATGTTGTTGCTGGAATCCAAACTCTGAAAGGATCTGTCAAATCCACAATGCTTCCTGACTTGCATTTACTGCTGCTCAGTACTCTGCTTCTATTGAAGAAAGTGAAATATCCTATTGTTTCTTACAGGCCCAAGTGAAAGGTCTTGAACCAAGGCTGAAAACATAGCCTACAGTAGACTTCTAATCATTAGGTTCGTCGACTGAATCTGAATCAATGAAACAAACCAATAAAGGAGTCCCCCCTGAATTGTAATGTATCCCAAACTGAACTATACCACGTACATAGAAAAGTATCCATTTAGTTGCTTTCCAATGGATTTCATGGGGTGTTTGCATATACCGGGAAAGAATACCAACAAAAAAGGAAAGATCGGGATGGGTATGAGTCAAGTATAAGAGGCTACCAACTAACTGAAAGTACATGGTGGCATCAACTTCGGTAGAAGTATAGGTGGCAGTAAGCTTGACTCCAGACTAGAAGGGAGAAGGGGTTGGTTTTCAATCGTCCATGTGAAAGAGAATAAAAAGGTCACAAGCATACTTAGACTAGGAAAGAAAAATTCCTTCATTGGTTTGAAAAACTTGGAGGCCAATGAAATAGTGCAAAAATCCTAATTTTGTCATTTCAAATTTCTTATTAAGGCTAGTTTTCACATGGTTTAAAATTTTTGAATCACTACCAGTAAGGATAAGGTCATCAACATAAAGGACAAGGATTATGAGACGGCTTCCTACTTTCTTGGTATAGAGATTAGGATCAGAATGGAATCTAGAGGATCTAGTGGCAATAAGAAAGTTGTCCATTTTGGCATACCAAGATCGGGGAACTTGCTTGAGACCATAAAGAGATTTATTAAGGCGACAAACAAGGCTAGTGTCATTCTAGACATAGCTAGGAGGTTGTTCCATGTATATTTCTTCTTGCAAATATCCATGAAAGAAGGCAGATTTAACATCCATCTGATGGACCTCCCATTTATGTGAGGCAGCAAGGGAAAGAACAAGGTGAATGGAATTCATTTTGGCTATAGAGGAAAAGGTTTCATTATAGTCAATTCCTTAAACTTGGAAAAATCCTTTGGAAACTAACTGAGCCTTATGTCTTTCAACACTTCCATATGATTCATACTTAGTTCTATAGACCCATTTACATCTGACAAGTTTTCTTCCTTTTGGAAGAGATACAAGATCCCAAGTATTGTTTTCCATTAAAGAGTGACACTCTTCATTCATTGTTGTATCCCAATATGGATAACCTGAAGCTTCTGCAAATTTCTCTGGATCATGAGTTTCTCAAACTTGATCCAAAAGAGAATAGGCTATCTGGAACTGTGAATGTGTCCAACGTTGATATGAAGGATCACCGACAATATCACCAGTTGCTTCTCGTGTTGAATGGACCCATCTAGGAAGTGGTGGAGTTGGTGTCGATTCAGGTTCAAAGGACTCATCTAAAGGAAGGTGAGAAGGAAGAGGTGTATTTTCATCCTCACTGTCATCATCTGCATAAGAAACCAGAATAGAAGAAGGCACAAACGCCGAAGATGGCACGTAGGGTGAAGAAGGCACAACCGTCGAATTAGGATCGTGGACCAAAGAAGGAAAAAACATCGAATTAGGCTCCCAGGCCAAGATATTTTCATCAAATTTAACATCTCTTCTAATAATAATTTCATTACAATGTGGTTAAAGAAGTTTATAACCTTTGTCATCTTCAGAATAACCAACAAATATACACTTCTCACTTTTAGGCTGCATTGCTTTCCTTTTCTCATCAGAAATGTGAGCCCATGCTATACTTCCAAATACACGGAAGTGACTTAAATGTGGTTTAATTTTAGTCCAAGCTTATTCTGGTGTTATATTTTTAAGAGCCTTTGTGGGAGTGTGATTTACTATGTAATTTGCACAGTTGATGGCTTCTGCCCAATACTTTAGACTTAATCCCTTAGATTGGATCATACAATTAGCCTTTTCTTTTAATGTGTGGTTCTTTCTCTCAGCAACACCATTTTGATGTGGTGTATATGGAATAGTGTGTTGCATTTGGATTCCATGTGTAGTGCAGTAACTTGTACAATTATTGTTCACATATTCGCCTCCATTATCTGTTCTTAACCTTTGAATTTGATGTCCATATTTCTTTTCTACAAGGGCCTTGTAGGCCAAAAACTTGTCAAAAACTTTTCTCTTAAGTTTTAATAAGTAAACCCAAGTACGTCTGGAAAATTCATCAATGAAAGGTAAGAAATACTTGCACCCAGAAAAAGAAGGATAAGAAAGTGGGCCACACAAATCACTGTGAACAAGCTACAAAGGACCCGAGGCGTGTCAAGAGGCACGTTTGTTAAAACTATCCCGATGATGTTTTCCAAGAACACAACTGCCACAAACACCATCTCTGCATGAAACAAGAGGAAGACCAATCACCATCTATTAATTACATAGTTGCTTCAATGAGAGATAGTTTAGATGACCAAACCGCTCATGCCAAATTTTTCTCAAGCACTACTACATATTGAAAATATTGCAACGACTACTTGCGATGAAAGTACTATTTCGTTGCAAACTTCAAAAGAAATAGTTCAATTTTTTAATTTTGATCTAAATACACCACGTATTCGTCGCTCTACCGACGGAAGCAAAATTTCTTCTATTTTTTCATCGCAAGAGAGATGCTTACATGTTTTCATCGCAAGAGTGATGCTCACTATAACCGTTCCCCTCTACGACAAACTGACCTAAATATAAAAAATAAACATCTCTCCATTTGATAAGTAATCCTAATTAAACAAATAAACATCTCTCCATAAATTAACAATGGTAATCCTAGCCAATAAATTTCAGAGACTTCCTTTCGAGAATATAACTATAGCGTGAAGAGCTTAAGTCTAAAATATTCCCTATTATCATTATATCAGTGGGAACATGGGCCAAAACATAGGTGTCCTGAGCATGGATAGAGTCAGAATTTTGGTACTTACCTGACTCGTCTAGATGTTTGGATCTCCTCTCAGCATTCGGTCAACCCTTCTCGCCTTGTATTCCTGCGATTTCAAATCCATAACATTTCAATTCAGAAAAAATAATTATGAATGCATTTCCAATTCAGAATATTAGTGGAGGATAATAATGATAGTAAGAATATATATATGAAATTGTTGATAGTAAGAATAAAAACATGGCCAAATAAAAATTCATGAAACCTGACAACACAATTCACATTTGGAATCTCCTCCTTTTTGATGGGACCAATGCTCGATGCATTTCCTGTGAGCATACTGTGTAGCCAAAAAAACACATGTTTTGTATGAACATGTTTATGATAAAATATGACAAAATACTCGACACTCATAAACCTTCCATTCATCAAAGATGAGAAAATATAAACCACTTTTATCTATCCCCTAAACTCTGTACCTTCAAGGTGCTAGAACAGGCACAAGGAATCTCCATATTTCCTTTATTAATGAAAGGCAGAGATATTTAAAAAATGAGATGAAATTTGGTGAATAAAAATATTTATA
>JZKD02S1673259.1:828950-861290 GCA_000966675.3 Picea glauca
TGATCTCTATATATACATATTCTCACTCATTGCACATGTGGCCCCTCTATTAGATTTCCCCCTATTTAATATACATTTAACACCATTACATATGCATTCAATCCAATTACATATATATTCAACCCCAAATATACCCCCCATTGGGTCATAACATAAGTACCCCCATTCAAAAAACTATCCTAAAATATTTGTGGCTAAATCTTTTGCATGTGATGAAACCAAGTAATCGAGTTACTTATATTTATGCTCTCATACAATATGATTATTCATCCATCCATATTTAGTTATTTTCAGTGTCATTCTTTGATAGCTTCCTTTCCTTTGATTCCTTAAATATTTGATAATATCTTGTCTCATAATTGTTCCTTGATGCCCTATTCCATTAATATCCTTGACTTTACCATCTTCTTCCTTGGTAACATTGATGTGGCACCAAATTAAAAGAGTAAAATATCTCTTTAACTCTTCTATCAAAAATAGTTTTCATCTTATTTTGATATTCTTGGAATCTCTCATTCACTTGTTCTTTGGTCTGTTGCACCTTAATTATCTAATAAACTCTTCTAATAAGATCATTAAGCTCTTAATTTGCATCCTATATTAATATTAATATTAAAATGGTAATATTAAATCAAATAAATTTTTAAATATTTTTTTTTTTTTAAATAAATATTGTTCGTCGCCCTTGCGACGACAACTTAAATAGTTGCGATTGTTTTCTTATATAAACAACGGAAGTTGTCATCGCACGTGCGATGACAACTTAAATAGCTACAGCAGTTTTTTTATATAAACAACGAAAAGTTGTTGTCACAGGTGCGACGACAACTTAAATAGTTGCGACGGTTTTCTTATATAAACAACGAAAGTTGTCGTCGCACGTGCGACTACAACTTAAATAGTTTTGACCATTTTGTTATATAAACAATGAAATTTGTCTTCACACTTGCGATGAAAACTTAAATAGTTCTAATGATTTTGTTATATAAACAATGGAAGTTGTCGTCGCACATGAGACGACAACTTAAATAGCTGCGATAGTTTTTCTATGTAAACAATGAAAAGTTTCCATCGCAAGTGCGACGACCGATTGAATTTCTACGACGCTATTGCTATATAAACAATGAAAGTTGTCGTTGCACGGGTTGTCGCAATTGAGACAAAATGTTGGTTTCACATTTTTGCCTAAATTGTCGTATTGGCAACGATATTTCTTTTTTGTCGCAATTGTGATAAGTTCCCTAGTGGCGTCGCTCTTGCAACATTTATTCAAGTTCGTCGTAATTTCCATGTGACATAAAACGATGTTTTAGAGAGTCCATATTCGTCACAAATTCCACGACATAACGTCACAAGAGAGACGAAATAGCCGTCGCAAAATGACCCAAATTGTCTAGTGAAGTCATCGCTATGAGCAACAAAAACTGATGAAAAATATGAAGACTCAAAGTTGTCAAACTTGTAGAACTTGGTAATATCATCAACAATTCCAGTTGCAAGAACATGCTTAGGATTTTTTATATCCTTGATTACAACTTGGTGAGGTGAAAACTCTACGGTTTTACCTTCACCTTAATGAGTGATTTTATATACTGATAGAAGGTTACAAGAAATACTTGGAACACATAATACATCATTGAAATGACCATTTTGTACTTGAGTTATTCCAGATCCTTCAACACTAAGAGATCTATCATCACCAACAAACATTTTCTTGGTGTTACATTCATTTAGAGTAGAAAATATGTCTCTATCCTTAGCCATATGATAAGATGCTCCAGAATCAATAAGCCACTCATCAGAAGTAGAAGTAGAAGTTGTATTGAAGGAGAAATCAGAAGCTCAAAGTGCATGTCCATGAGAAGAAGAAGAAGAAGTAGAATCAATATTGATGTTGTGCTTCTTCATCGTTGCTTCTAAAACTGCCATCTTCTTGAAACATTTGGACTCATCATGGCCATATTTATCACAAAAGTTGCAATGTATGTCAATCTTCTTATTTTTATATTTTTCTCCTTTGTCTCCATTAGGAGCGGAAGTTGTCTGAGTGGGTTTGGGACCCTTATATTGCTTGTTGTTGTGGTGAGGATGTTGCTTCTTGGTATTCTTGGGTTTATCTTTCTAATGGACAACTAAGGATTTGTTGGAGATACTTGCAGTACTGATCACTCCAAGTTGTACTAGATTATCTTTCTCTCTAATCAAAGAATCACAAAAGCTCTCAAGACTGGGTTTTTGTTAAGCTTCCCCTAGAGCCTCTTGCATGGCATAAAAGGTAGATACAAACACATAATATGCACTACCTATCTTAGAAAAAATAAGATAGATGCAACGATCTTCTTCTATCTTTATCTTACATTCTTCACATAGAGTTCTAAGTGTTTTAAACTTATATAGATAGTCTTCAATGAAAGAAAAATCACTTGGACTTAAAATTAGTACTTGATTTTCTAACTATTGTGCTCGAATAATATTGTGTTTACCAAACACAAATTCAATCTTTTCCCAAGATTCTTTGGGTTTATCAATCGATTGAAGGTGGAACCTTATATCATGAGAGATGGAAATTCTAATTAATCCACGTGCTTTATCATTCCTATTATCCCATTTGGCTTTCTTACCAGCATCAATGGGTGTTGTTCCCTTTCCCAAGGTAATCCAGTACAAGCCTTTACTTCTTAATAAATCCTCCATATGGGATTTCCATTGGAAGTAGTTGGTGCCGGTAAGTAAGAGATTACTTGTAGAATCTATATTAAATATGGAGATAATATGGATTTAAAAACTGAAACTGATGATTTGAATGGAAATATATCGAAAAGTTATGCAGTTTAAAAAAAAATGAACTTCAGATGTGAGAGTTATGCCCTTTTTAAAAAAAAGGCATAAATGGTAACCAAAGGACCACGTTGTGGTGTAAGTTGCTTTATGAAGTGACCCACTTTTATAAAGAGAAGTGGGGATCACTTTTACAATGAACTTACTTCATGCAAAATAAATAACTCTAAAATAAAATATTCAAGCTACTTATAGTGATTCACTTTTATACTTGAAGTGAAAAACACTTTACAATTTTAGTTTGAACTTTTCAAAAAAAAAGTAACAAAAGAGAGACTTGAACTCAAGACCTCTTACTTAATAAGACAACTTTTAACCAAATGGTCTAGAAAAACATATTGTGTTTTTTCTCAAGAGGATCGGGGGTGTTGTTGTTGTTGAAGACGGCCTTGGAGAGCATGCTCAAAAAAATCTCTTTTCGCACAAGAAAAATATTTCACTTCTTGATGAAAACAAGAGTTAGATCTCGGTTAGCTTACCCGAAAGATGCACCTTTTCTGATATGTTTCTAATTTGTCAATATTGCACAGGGCGCGGGGCAAAGAGCATATGCATATCTTTGGATCTGACTGTAATGGTCGTATCTTGGGAAAACATAAACCTTTTCGAGTGAAAAAAAAACTATTCCTGACTGAAACGAGTGCTCTAGACGCAATGGAGCAGTCCTCTCAGCCCATAAATGTATGAAAATGACATAAATGGATATGAGGAAACTCAGCTTCACGATCTCGATCTACAACAAGAGCGGGTCTTCAAACATGCTTTGATTCCATGTTCGAAAACATAGGGATTCCAACAGAGAACGAACACCTTCATTAACCACTCACATAACTAGATCAAATATAAACACACCAATTTTTTCACGTGGTAAAACCCCTACGGGGAAACATCCACGGCCCCAGCCAACGCGGCCATTTGGAGCAATTTATTAATGCAAAAGAAAAAGATTACAGAGAGATTTTACAAGAGATTTTCTCACAATCGATCATCATGAAATGACCCTCCATTCTCTTTAAATAGTTATCATGTACCAATCAGGTTTTAATCCACAGATCAATGGTTGTTAAGATCGAGGAGAGTATGAAATGTCAGATCACTCTATGTCGGGAACATATATTGACCATTGGATTTCCTAACTACAAATGTATACTAAAGAAACACACTAAGAAACACACTTTTACCTAATGACACATTAGACCAAGTAGATCTTAACTAACTCCTAAGTGTCTAAATATCCTAACAATGTTCATTTTCAAAGCCCTTCTTTCTTTAGAGGACATTTCAACAAGAAATTGTTCAGACTTAAAGTATAAGATAATATCTTTATGCCATTCATATTTTTCTAAAGATGAATCTCGTGTGATGATATGAGGGGAATTAATATATTCAATACCAATCATTAGTTTTCATCATCCTTATCCCTTTACATCCTTGAGGGTTTTAATTTCTACATCATATTATTCAAGCTTTTCCAACCTGTTTTCCCATCTTCCTTTTATGAATTGTTGATTAAGCACAATTTTGATAGGAGAATGTAGAACATAGGATATTACATGGGTAGATAGAATATAAGTTATAAAATTAGAAAGTGTCTTAACTAGAGAATAGGCTTGCTTTTATATTGTTGAGTATTTTAATTCATAATCATGCATAGTTTTACTCGTGAAGGAAATTGGAAGTTCTTCCCCCTTTAGATTCTTTTGACTAAGTATAGAAGCAATGGTTTCTTCTGAAGTGAATGAATATTCTATGAATTATTTTTTAAAGTTTGGGATAATAGTAACAAGTGCAATGGTGATTTCATGTTTAATATTAATGAAATCATTTTGGATCTCTTGAGTCCATTCAAACTTTTGATATTTCTTCAACAACTTGTTGATTGGATTTACAATTGTGGCATAGTCTGAAATAAATCTTCGTATGAAATTTATCTTTCTAAAACAATATTGCACTCTCTTTCTAGATGTAGGAGGATTTAATCCATTTATTTCCTTAATTATTCCTGGATCAATGTAAACACCTTCTTTACTTACAATGTGATGAAGGAGCTTTCCTTCCAATATTTCAAACAAACACTTCTTTGGAGTCAAAGATATGTCATGCATCCTGCATTGTTCAAAGACTTGTATGAAATGTTTTAAATGTCAAATGTCTCTTAATTTCAACTGAATTATTAATTCATCATGATAATCTACCATAAAATTCCCAATTAAATCATTAAAGGCATGGTCCATTTCTCTTTGAAAAGTTTCACCATCATTTTTCAGCCCAAATGTCATGCATACATAGGCATATGTCCCCCATGGTGTAACAAATGCAGTATTTGGAATGTCTTCCTCAACAACCAGTACTTGAATGTATCCAGAAAATCCATCCAACATTGACATTAGTGCATAACCAATGTTTTGTTGAAGCATGGTCTCCATATTTGGGAGAGGGTAACTATCTTTGACACTTAATCTGTTGAGATATTATAAATCCACACAAAGTCTTATTTCACCATTCTTTTTACAGACTACCACTAAATTTGATAACCATTATGAATGTCATATTACAAAAATTATTCCATCTTTTTTAAACTTTTCTTGTCCTATCTTCACCAAAGGATTTAGTTTTCGACTGATTATCCTCAATTCCATTCTAAATGGTTTTGATATTTCTTTGAGAGGTATGGTGTTATGAAATATAGACTTTTCATACTCTTTTAAATCATCATAGGTCCAGGAAAAAACATCTTTTAAATATTGAAAAAGGAGGGTGTACGTTTTGACCTCATCATCATTACACCTAGTACCCAAATTTAAGTACTTTGTTGCTTCTGATATCTCGATGTTTATTGATTCAGATTATTTTTGGAACGATATGAAGGTAGAAATATAACATAGATATAACAAGTAAATACACAAATATATGGCAAGGAACACAATAATATAGTAAAACTTAGATTCTATTAATGATCATTTGAAATACAAAAGACTGTAAAATGCAAAGCACACAAGCTAGCTAGAATGGTGGTAGCTTATCTCTAAAAAGAGATGTGTCAGCTATGCTCATTCACAATAAGCTAATTAAAATGAGGTTCCAAAGGATTTTTTAAAATAAACAATAAATGATAAAACCCTAAAAATCCAAACCCTAACCCCAAGAGATGAAACACCAAAAGGTTTGTGGGCCCCAATGGGGGTAGTTGATATGTCAAGTTCCCAAGGGCGCAACTTTTGCATACAATCTTTGTTTGGGGTAATTGATACCTCGTCCAAAAGGTGTAGTTGAGGAGTACACATTTTGTTTGTCCTAGAATCTACCTAAAACTACACCCTAAGATATTCTAAGCCAAAAACAATGTCGTTTAGGGACTCAAAATGGCCCCAGAAGTTTGGAACCCGAAAAACTGTAGAAAAAAACTGTCAAGATGGAAAACTGTAATTTGAGCTAGTAGAATAGGTGGATGGCCACCAATTTACACCTGGATCATTTATCCTCTGTGTTTCTTGGAATTTTCTAATGGATGTATCTTTTGTCACATTATTACTCTGTGTTTGATCATCTCGTATAAAAAGAGATTATAGAACGAAAAAAAAATTTGGAAAGAGATTAACATTTTTTTCATAAGTTTCTTCCTTTTGGAAACTCTGACTTTCAACTTTTTCTTCATCTGGTAATAAATTTGTGAGTAAATTTGAAACATGTTCATCAATCTCAAATACTTTCCAATGGTCTTGATTATCTGGGACAAATGGACGAAAAAATTTCTTGACATGGAAAGTGTTGGGATTTTGAGAATCATCATCATTAAAAAGAGATGTTGCTACTGCCAATGAATACGATTTTTTATTCTTCTCTGAAGGAACAAAAGTAATATTTAAGGAATTAAATGATTCTATGATTTCCCACACTCTCTTTAAACAATGCTTCAATTTTTATTTCTTGATAATACCTTTTTTTTTATATGATTGATAACCAATTATGAATCTACAGTTACCACCAAATATCTGAATTTCATTTGAAGTGCCATAGTTAATTCTTGAATCTTTGCTTCATACTCTGCTTCGTTATTGGTACAGGGGAACTCAAGTCTAATTTCATGTGGATAAACACATGATTCAATAATTTTAAAAACAACACCAACTCCAATACCAGAGCTAGAAGAAGCACCATCAAATGACATTTCCCAAAAGCCTTGAAATTTATTTTTTTTATTTGTATTGAGATGATTCATTTTCTTTGTGTTGAAAACAACATAATTTCCAATTCCAACATCACTATAGTTTTGGAACATCTCATATTCCTTTTTCTCAAATGAGGTAAGATTTCTTTGTTTTTGACGTACTTTGATCATTGTTCCATATTTGTTTATAAGCATCATACAACTCCCGTAATTCATTATATATCCTCTAATAATTGAGTGCTAATCCCGACCAAGAACAACACCATACGTAGGAGGCAGATCAACAATTATGATGGTAAAAATTGTTGTAATGTGTGATGCAACACTTATCCAAGTACAAAAATCCTTGATTTCACCATAAGCCGATACTTTCCTAGAATTGATTGCATAACTAATTTACCGTGTTTCATAGTACTTTTTGCATTCCATTCCAAGGGATTCCATTACATATAATGGCATGATATTGTTAGTGGCTCCACTATCAACCAAAAAATTATGCAATTCAAGTTCACAATTTTCTAATGATATATAAAATGTTGGAACCTTGCCTCTTGGTCGTACTTGTACATGTTGCTTCTTTGTATTTATGACTGTTGTGTCTGTTAGATATATTACACACCCACCCAGGTAATTATTTTCCTAAGGTTGATAGTCCAATGTTGAGGGTGCTTCCATAGATAAGAATATTCTCCCAAGAATATTCCCCTAAATATTAGGGTTCCTCTTGCAAAATAGGGTGCCTTCCCTCTTTACTTCATAGTCATTTACACCTTAGTTAGACTAGTGGAGGTTACTCATGCATGGAAACCTCAGTTTTATCACCAAAAGTTTCACGTTCACCTCGGTTTCCTCACCGGGAGGGGACATATCTCATGCATGTGGCCAAGAGGGTGTATATCTTATGATTTCATGCATTTCTCTCACTTCCACACATGTGACTTAGTTAACTGATGATTGCATGGACCGGTTAACTAGGACTCAGTGGAAGATTACTTCAGTTTTTGTTAATGAGTATCTAGATATATCTAGATCAATACTATGGTGCATTCACTTATCCAGGTAGAGTAAATCATGTGTATTTTTACCCTTTACTCATTCAGTTAATACAATTCATTCTTTCTCTCAATATTTTATCTCTTCTCTTCTCTCTCTCGCAAGATTTTTGTGATTTTTCTACTATCTGGGTTCACTATGAAAACCTCACATGGTATAAGAGCCTTGATTTCTAGGGGAAAGTGCATAAGAATTTTTATTTGCAAGTTCTAAAGGAAGATACAGTGAGAAAGGATGGATTACTCACCGACAATAGTTCTCATGCCTCATAATTACTTCACGTGGAAGCTAAAAAATATGCATCAAGCTATATGCAGAGGCTTGCACCAGATTACCATGGCTATAGAGGTGGAGACAACATCAACTATTCAGAAGAATAGGTATCTAAACCACATGGATGATTCCTACGACCTCATCTACATGTCTATGTGCCCCGAGATTTTGTTTCACATTGAAGTTTGTACCACACAAGATGAGATTTGGACAAATTTGGAGGATCTATTTGGAAAACATGATGAAATGAGAGGCCATATGCTTAAGGTAGAGTTGAATTCCTTATGATATGAGGAATTTCAATAACATCCAGGACTTATTTACAAAGTTCAATTCCCTTATCCTTCATTTAAAGGGATGTAGTATAGACAAATCAACTCAGCACAATAAGTTAATCCTTTCTATCTTGGAAAAACTTGGTTTGGATAATGTTTTTTTTTCTCATCATTCCATACAATGAGATTTACTTCAGTAGAATACTGGAAAATGCCCACATTGGATTAGTTTATTGATTCCCTAACACATGAGCAATATAAGCTCAAGAAAATCGGGATAATCAAGGAACCCAATGCACAGACACTTGTTATGCATGAGAGTAGCAACACTTCCAATTCAAATTCCAAACATAAAATAAAGGAAAAGGCACATACAAATCCAAAGAAGGAAGGGTAAGCCAAACCCTTCTATGATTCCTCAAGCTCCAAAGGTGAAAAAGGAAATACAGGGAAGTCTGAATGCAGTTACTACAACCGTGGCTATCATCATGAATTAGCATGCATGAAGAAATATATTGATTTGATGGTGCATATACTTCAGAAAAAGAACCTTTGGGAACACATTATCGAAGTTGCAAAGAAGAAGCCATAAGATCAAACACCAATGAAATGAGGTAACTCTCATGTATTGATTTCCATTAACTCTTCTCCTGATGCATGGATATTAGATTTAGGCTCATCCTATCATATGGAAACAACAAAAAATGTTTTACCTTTTATTTCTGCATGCACAAATTCTCCCATCCTCATGGGAGATGATACCCTAGTTGAGGTCATTAACCAAGGGAGAGTAGAACTCCAACACATAAATTTTGATAACATCCTGCATGTTACAAAAATCTTTGTGAATCTACCCTCTTTTTATCAGATAACACATTCTGGTACATGAAAAAGGGTGGAATTCACACTTGATTCTGTAACCATATATGATATGCATGATAACTCCACGATTGTTGTTGGTGAGGTAAACCACCAATCTAGTTTGTATGATTTTAGTAAGTTTATTGCTAAATATGATTATGCTTTATGAATGATGCATGATGATAATGACAATATATTATGGCACAAGATATTCAACGATCTAAATTTCAAATACATGCAATGACTATGAAAACAAGAAATGGTCAACGGCTTGCCCAACATACACTTTTCCAAAGGAGTATGTCAAGGATGCATTATTGGAAAACATCCTCAAGAAAATTTTGAGAAAGGGAAGGCCTAGAGGGCCTCCTCTCCTTTGGATCTCATCCATAGTGACATGATGGGACCCTTTCCTCATCCATCCATCAACAAATAAAGGCATGTTCTTACATTTATTGATGATTTCTCACAATACACTTGGGTGTATTTTCTCAGGAAGAATTCCAAAGTTTTTGAGCATCTCAAAGGCTTCAAAGCACATGAAGAGACTCGGTCCAAGAGAAAGATCAAAATTATCCACATAGACAATGGGGGGGAACGTGTGAACCAAGATGTCCAACATATTTGTTCATAGGAAGGTATACAATTTCATCACATAGTACCTTACACTCCGTAGTAGAACGAAGTAGTTGAGTAGAAGAATAGATCTCTCAAGGAGATGGCCACTTGCATGCTCCATGAAAGATCTCTATCACCCAAGCATTGGAATAAGGCACTTAACTATTCTAACCAAATTTAGACCATATCTCCTAATATATGTGTCAAGTACCAAACTCCCTTTTAGGCATGGAGTGACAACAAATTCAAAGTCACCCACTTCCGAATATTTATATCACATGCATGCACCTACGTACCCTCTGAAAAGAGGAAAGAATTAGATCCAAAGAGCACCACATGCATTTGCATGGGATATCAAAATGGTATGAAGGGTTACATGTTACTTTATCCCTCTACAGACATGCTCATCATTGAGAAAATTGTTCAGTTTGAGGAGAGTCTCTTGCATGCACCATTGGAGCCACATGCATAGACCTCAGTACTTCCACCTGCACCATACCTCATTGATGATGAGTACACTCATTTAGATCATGGTTTAGATATATGTTTCGAATCTTATATAGAAGATGATGTGCATTTCATTGATGGGAATGTAGATTATGAGCCACCATAGATGCCCAAGTGGGCACAAACCACCCTACATGAAGCAGGAGACCTTATGGGGGATCCAACAGATCAGAGGAGGATGAGGTCCTAGTTTGAGGATCCCCCTCATGCACTTGTAGCTACCAAACCAATGATTCCCATGCATTACTATATGGTTGTAGCTTTAGACTTGAATACCTATGCATAGGCTATAGTGAATCCCTTCTGGAAATCCACTATGCAGGAGGAGTAGAAATTTATCCTTGAGAAACAAAATTGGGATCTAGTTATAATTCCTTTATACAAGAAGATTTTCATATGCATATGGGTTTACAAGCCCAAGAAGGAAATAGATGAACAAGTGACCAGGTACAAGGAAATATTGGTTTCCAAAGGTTTTCAATAGATCCATGGGATAGACTATGATGAGACCTTTTCTCCCATAGAAAATATGGAGTCCATCTGATTAGATATTTCCATTGCAACAACCAAGGGGTGGGAATTTCACCAGATGGACATGAAGATTGCCTTTCTTTATGGGTATCTCTCAAAGGATATTTAAATGGAGTAGCCCTAGGGGTTCATACAGAACTCATCCTTAGTATGATGACTATAAAAGTCACTTTATCGCCTCAAACATGTGCCTAGAGCATGATATGAAAATATGGATTCCTACTTTCTTTCTCATAATTTTGTTAAATTAAAATAAGACCTGAAAGTATACATGTTGAGAACCTCAGACTCCTTGTTGATATTATTTATCTATGTTGATGGCCTCTTGATCATAGAAAGTTTGGCCTCAACAATTGTTGTGGTCAAAGACATTATGCACAAAATGATCTCTATGATAGACATGGGTCCACTGCATTATTTACTTGGTATCGATATTATTCAGGATTCTTCATGAATCAAGATATCTTATACTAAGTATGTTAGGGATCTCTTGGTTAGATTCCACATGATCGACTGCAAGTCGGTAGCCACACCCTTTATGTTTGGGGTACATATTGAGGATGGAGGGGATGCACCAATGGTGTCCAACACCTTGTATCAACAACTTGTAGGGAGCCTTCTATATATCACCCACACCTAGCCAAATATCTCATGTGCAATAGGGAAAAATTCTAGGTACATGCAGGAGTCACATGAGCTACACTGGAAGGATTTGAAGCACATCCTTAGACATGTTCATTGAACCACCGATTATGGGATCCACTTTGAAGTAGGTTGTGCATTGGATCTCATGGGATTTACTGATTTTGATTCGGCCTGCAATAGCACAGATCACAAGGGTACTTTTGGGTACGTTCTTAGTTTGGGTTTTGGTCCCATCTGTTGGTCGATCAAAATGCAGTCAATTATTGTTCTATCATCAACTGAGGACGAGTACATAGAAGCAATCAACATCACTATTCAGGCACTTTGGCATCAAAAACTCCTCATTAATCTCATCTTCTAGTTCCACCGTTTGAATTTCATTTGGTGCAACAATCAAAGTACTCTCAAGTTTTGCAGAGACCCGGTGTAGTGACAACATACCAACCACATGAAAATCCATATGCCTTACATTAGAGAGATGGTAAATGAAAGAATCATCAATTCGTAGTATTTTCCATCCACTGAACATAATGCAGACATAATCACTGATACATTTAGTGAGAAGAAGTTCCATTTCCTACGTAATTGTCTTGGAGTGAAGGACACAGTTTCTTAGCAATTGATTTTGTTCCTTCCTCATTTTTTTTTATGCATTGCACTTTGANTCCCATGAGGCTTTTTCTCTTTCCTCTATTTTTTCAATGTTTCATTCTTATATGAATTTTACAATGGGTACCTAACATGACCTTGGTTGTTAGTACACATTCATCATGTACGCCCTAGTAGTGTCATGGGGGGTGTTGGAGATATTGCACACTCACCTAGGTAATTATTTTCCTAAGATTGATAGTCCAATGTTGAGTGTGCTTCCATAGGTGAGAATATTATCTCCAAATAATAACCCCCTACAAATTAGAGTACCTCCTACAAAATAGGGCTCCTTCCCTCTTCATTTCAGAGTTAGATACACCTTAGTTAGACAAGTGGAGGCTACTCATGCATGGCAACCTCGGTTTTATCACCAACAATTGCATGTTCACCTCAATTTCCTCACCATGAGGGAACATATCTCATGAATATGGAAAACATGGAACATATATTGTAATTTCATGGGTTTCTCTCACTTCTACACGTGTCACTCAGTTAATTGTTGATGCATGGACTGGTTAACTAGGACTATGTGGCATATTGCTTTGGTTTTTGTCAATGAGTGTCTAGATCTCTCTAGATCACTAATATGGTACATTCACTTAGCCATGTAGAGTATATCATGTGTAGTTTTACCATTTATTCATTCAATTCATACAATTCATTCTTTCTCTCAAGCTTGTCTCCCTTCTCTGCTCTCTCTTGCAAGCTCTGTGTGATTTTTCTGCTAACTAAGTTTACTATAAAAACTTCACAAATTATATTCTTGGGTTAGAATGTTGGCATAGGGGAAGACCCGGGGTTGAATGCTTCAACAGGGCACCAAAAAAACCCTAACTACCGGCCCTTTCGGAAACACCTGCAGAGCAAATGAAGTCTCACCCGAGGTATAGGCAGGGGGGTTGCAGGACTCAAGTGTCTACAACCTATTTGGGACACAGATTTGTGATTACACCTTTCAACAAAGAAATTTATCCAATAACATGCATTGATTTATGATTCTTATTTACTTTGCATATTAAACCCTAAATATAGAATGACGTTGTAATAACTAAATCAAACACTTCTAAGCACTTAGCATAATCTCAGATCTAACATTCATTCACATAATAAGCACTAAGCATCCATAGATTTATCTACCATACATCAAGAATAGTGCACTAAGAAAATATGAACATAAACACCATGAACACATTGCACAAATCACAATAACACAGGATATACATGGTTCACCCCAGTGTGGGGCTACATCCACCAACTCTTCTCCTCTTTATTAGTCTCTCATAGTCTTCTTACATGCACCAAGCCATAGATCCAAATCCGCAAAGGACAGGAGATCTGTGCGCACCTTGCCAGATCCTCCCTCCCCGAGTTAGGTTAAAGCATAGATCCTTTACATAGTCTTTGCACAAAGCACTTACAAAATGCTTGCACTTAGCTCTGCGAGCCTTAACACCTTCATGCACTAAGCCAAATACCACTTAGGCTTTTCACGTAGCTAACCAGATCTACTTCTTAAAATGACTAGCTACTTATTTATAAATTACAAACGAGGCCTAAACATGGGTAAGCCCATGGGCCGACATCCCATACCCATTACATAAACCCTAAAATCCCAAAAATTCCACAAAATGGGATACATCCCATGATCTCCACATCACCTGGGCGCTCCGTCTTCGACCAGCCTGTCGGAGTCCCAAAAATGGTCAAACATGACCAACATTTCCTCAAAGCCTGGTCAAGGGCCAAGAGGCCCCCAACACTCACTTGTGACTCCTCCCGAGTCACTTTGATCTAGGTAACACTTCTTCGAATGCCTCAAGCTTAGCTCGAGATACCTCGATTTGTTGGTTCGCCAAAGCTTCCTACTCGGAGAACTCCTGGATGAATTGCTTTGTGACAGGCCCCTCTAGGCGCTACTCTACTATTGTGACCACTTGTTCCAACTGTGAACCTTATCCCTTGATTTCTTCAAAAAATTTGCAGGCTTCATCCTACACTAGTTGGAGTCTCTGGGTCACCTCCATAACTCGTCTCTAGATGGCGGTGACCTGCTACTGAATTGCGCACTGCTCCTGTGACCTCTTCATCTTCTCAACGACCGTGAGTTGTTTTAGTTGTGCTTGCGCGGTCGATTCCTGTTGCTTCTCTTCCTGGAACTGTGCCTACAATATCCTCAGCTCTGGGTCTTCTACAAGATGCTCATAGGTCTGCGCGCTTCAGTTACTAAGTTGCTTACATTCTAAAGCCAACATCCTGATTCTTTCTACTACACTTTTGGTTGTTTCTTCCCTTTGATCTCGCACTTCTTGCGGAGTGCTAGGCACTGCTTGAAGTTCTAGCTCTTCTACTCATGCATGAATTTGTTGGATGGACTTAGCAAGCTTCCCTACTTGGCTCTTGGTTCTCTCTTATTCTATCTAGGCTAAGCCTAGCACAGAGTGAATTTCTCTAGTCACTACCTCTTTAACTCCAATCTGCTCCACAAGCAGTTGATCTTTCTCTTTCTAGATTTGTTCTCTGTCCACCTTGAACTTCACTCGGAGGTCATCTTTCTCTTGTTGCGCAACCCAAAGTTTCTCTAAGGCCTCCTCCTTTTCTTGCCTCAAGGCCTCTGTGGCCTGCTCCTTTTCTTTCTGTACTCGACAGAGTCGAGTCTCTGGTCCATCTTCTAATCTGCACAATTGAGTGGGCTTATCCCCCAATTCTACATTCTCTACTGAAGGTGGCATAGTGGACACTGTGTAACTCGACTGGATTTCTTGTTGGATGTCTTTCATTTCTTTCTCGATCCTGTCATACTTTTTTTGTTGTTGGGCTTCATGTCTCTGCAAGATGTCCTCTGAGGCATCTTCTACAACAGTGATGATGAGATGGATATCATCCACCATGAGTACATTCTGCGACTAAGGCTTAGTGGCTCGAGATTTCTTCCGCGCTGAGGGTTTCTGCGGAGAACCCTTCCTCTTCTTTGATGTCTTGGCCTCTATAAGTGGGTTCTTTGGCGGTGTTACTTCGCCCTCTTCTTGCTTGTCTTCTTCCCCTTCCTCCTCTTGGTTTACTTCGTCGCCTCCTCCTCCTCTAGGTGATTCAGATGCAGTTTCCTCCGACGTGTTGTTCTTTTCCTCACTGTTTACGTCCTGCACTTCCTTCTTTTTCTTCTTTTTCTTTGTGTTGTCTAGTCCGTCATACTTGGTCTAGGTGACCAAAGGGCTTCCAATGATATCGGGGTCAGAGAGCTCTGTCTCTTCTACTAGTATAAGGAATTCCGCAGGCCATTCCTTAGTTATCTTCTCCATATATTCCTCAGTCGATTTGTAGTAAGACTCTAGCTCCCCCTTGTTTTCATCCCTTCGCGCGGTGATATATATGAAGTGTCATTCTGCTCGGAACTTCATGAGTGGCTTGAACCGATGGATTCTATTCGACGTCATTCGGGGGGGAGATTCAATGGTTTGTATTAGCTGTATGTAGTAGGTGTGGAAGACAGCGTTCAACTGCCACTGCTTCTCCATATCACTTGAATACCATAAGGTGGTGAACCTCGCAACCAGTGGTTCGGATGGCTCGACTTAAGAGAATGTCTCTCCCTCTGGCATCTCCTAAGTGAAAAATGCAATAAGAATCAACAGCCAACTGAAGTGGAATTCATAACCTTGGTCTTGTGCTTCGTAGCAGTCCTTCTCCAACTCATTAACGAGGTAGCTCACCCAGTTCATATGCATCCCTTCGATGCACTTTCCTGCAAGGTCGACTACGAACCCTGTTACTTGCATAGGGTGGTTCTTTCTAATGAGCTTTCCCGCTATCAACTGACAAGCTAGGTGCACTGCTCCATCATGGATGGAGGCTCGCTTCCCCTTCTCCACATCGTCATATGCTTATTTTATTCATTGTGCCAGGGAGCGATCTGTAGCCTTCCTTGGGTAGAATTGTTGAGGGTCTAGTCCCTACATGCTTAGTTTAGTAATGAGGTGGATCAACGTCATATCCATAATGATGCGCCTATCCAACCACAGGCAAGGATGATTTTAGGGGCTAAATTTCGCTCATGGGCTAATTTTCCATGTTTTTTCCAAAAACAAGATTCGCTATTTTAAAAATGATTCGCCCAAATTCTATAGGATAAAATTATTTTACCTTAAAAATCGCCAAAAAATTATAAAAACTATATAAAATACTTAGAAATTTGAATATTTTTACAAAAATATCGCCAAACATTTATAGTTGACATATTAAGGATTAGTAAGATTCGCCAAGGTTTCTACATTTTAAAATAAATTTCCATCCTTAAAATCACCCCTGACCACAGGTACCCTCCATGGAAGCACGACAGGAGGAGTTTAACACACGCGTTAACCTCCTGATGTCTGCCAAAGTGTGGGATCTTCATCACATTTAAGATAGTTGACCTCGCGATCTCCTTGATCCATGGTTGGGGAACTATCTTAGGCTTCTTCCCAGTAGTCTTTGTCAGGTATCTGTGTGGTGTGAGCATTCCATAGTTCTTCCTATCGCTGAGGTTAAAATCGCTTATCTTAAGAGCTGGGATCAGTCCTACTGCGTGTATTCCTTTCGGGAGGTACGCAGTGATGAGTGTGTACTCAAAATATCTTGTGACGCTACCATGACTAACCACACCAGCCAAAGGAAGAATGTAGTTGGGCAAGACCGACGGGATCTGCTTTGCGTTTGCTATATCGTCATGGTGCTTGCTTCTCTTCTCCGTTGCGGTTCAGGATGGTCCATATCGACATCCATTCGAGGGGGATGCTTGCAATCCTCCCGTCGATGAGGCCTGTACTCCTGTGGACATGACTTTATCAGCCATAAGGCCTATTAATATCTCCTCCACAGACTTCTCTACTGCATTGCGCTCACCCGACATACACACTTGTGGTCAAATAACTCAGGTAGGCGAACAAATACTCAAGGTAATCAATGGTGAGGTCTAGAAAGCACATCGTGGTAGGAAATCACTTCTCTATTAGCTCGAATATCTCGGTTTGCAAAAGTGGTCCCGGTGCGACATTCAATGGAATAAATAGACAGTGTCGTAACGGATTACTCCAACGGGTAGGAATACCTCAATACATCTGTTATGGCGCAGTCTCAATGGTCCAATGGCGATATTTCCAGAAACTGCATTTCTAACCATTCCAGAGCATCATTCTAACGGTTGGGATGCCTCCAACAGTCATATAGATTTGTCATGGTGAAGTGTCATTCTGCATTGTTCTGCTATTCCAATGATGTTCAAGTTCTGCAACCCTTCCTTCTGCGAAGTCTTCACTGGAACTCCCTGTAGTTTTTCTAATTTTTATTTCTTCTTACTGAGATTTTTAGCCTTCTTTCCTGTGATCTAAGTTTCGGTATTCCTCTTCCCATTCTCATTCTTATCTTCCCTTAGCATAGTAACTTCTCATTGTTGAGAGTATTTCAAAGGGTTCATGGGTAATACCTCTTTTCTTACTATTCTCGGGGTAGATGCACTTCTTCCCTGCATGGGCAAGTTTGTCAAGCCTTCCTGCGTTCTTTCAACTTTGAAAGCTAAGTCTCTAGCCCTTAGTTGCTTTGAATTGTCCTCTTTTTCTTCTATTAAGTGCGTTATTCTCCTAGCCATGAAATCCCTTAATTCTTTCTTTTTCTATTCTATGGCTACCTCCTCTTCTTTTCTTCGAATCTGATCTTTCTCAATCTAGGTCTTCCCTAACAAAAGTGAAAAAGGGGTTTTGTTCTCAACAAACTTAATGACCTCAAATTCTTCTTCAGTTGATGCTCCATGGGATATCATAGGTACATGAGTAAATCTTCCACATAGGGTTATCATCTTTCCTTTAAACAATCATATCCTTCCCAATGAAGGAATCATAGTAGGCTTTCCCAAAATTTCCCAAGTACTCTTTGGCATAATATTCACCTGTGTTTCCTCATCTAATACACAGTCTATGTCAAAGTCTCCTATTCGTGTTTCTATGCACTTGTTTTCTTTTAATATCTCTAGTAAACTGATGTCTATGTGATCATTCAGGGTTTCTTTCAGCTATAATAGCATAGATTCTGATTCTCTCTGTTTTTCTATCATATCCTAAGTTTATTGACCTCATTCATGGTTTTCTTGTCTCATGTTCATCTTTTCAACTTTATCAATCATTCTAGGGAAATCCAAAACCTCATGATCAATGGATTTACAACAGAGACAAGTAGGACCTACACCAGGACATTCCTTAGTAAGATGTCTCGATCTTCTGTATCTATAACATAGTGTCAATACTCTCTTTCTTTTAAATGATCCCCAACCTTTTCTGTACTGAGCATTGAGATCACAGTGATGGACCTGCAAAAAATTATTTCTAGGATCCTGCATCCACTTGTTAGTCCAAAAATTCTTTCTATGCATAGGAATAACATATGTTTCACTAACTCTATCAAATTTATTCAGATCAAATCTTGTTTCTTCTAGTTGTGCCCTAGTTTTCAGACTAGGACAAAATCTGTCAAACATACTTTGATCCATACTTTTGAAGTGAAATTTTCCACTTATCTTACCTTTACCAAAGCACAAGAATTTATGATCTTACCTCTTTTCTTCATATAAGGCTTCTCTTTTATCACAGAGCTTCGCAATTCAATTAGAATATTGCGCTCTACAGCAACAGATCTATGCTCATAGATTTTTCTTTTCTTCAGTTCCCAGCAATCATAGTTCCAGGTCCCAACAATGGAACCATTTTTTGGCACAAGGGCAGACCTAAGGTTCAACTTCAATAGTGCACCAAAAAAACCCTAAATACCGGCCCTTTCGGTAAAACTTGTGGAGCAGATGAAGTCTCACCCAAGGTAGAGGCAGAGGGGGTTGCAAAACTCAAGTGTCTACAACCTATCTAGGACACAGATCTGTGATTACTCCTTTCAACAAAGCACTTTATCCAATAACATGCATTAATTTATGATTCTTATTCACTTCACAAATTAAACCCTAAATACAGAACGATGTTGTAATAAACAAATCAAACACTTCTAAGCACTTAGAATAATCTCAGATCTAACATTCATTCACATAATAAGCACTAAGCATCCATATATCTATCTACCATACATCAAGAATAGTGCACTAAGCAAATAGAAACATAAACACCATGAACACATTGCACAAAGCACAATAACACAAGATATACGTGGTTCACCCCAGTGTGGGGCTACGTCCACCAACTCTTCTCCTCTTTATTAGTCTCTTCCATTCTTCTTACATGCACCAAGCCATAGATCCAACTCCGCAAAGGACAAGAGATCAGCGTGCACCTCACCAGATCCTCCTTCCCCAAGTTAGGTCAAAGCACAGATCCTTTACACAGTTTGTGCACAAAGAACTTACAAAACTCTTGCACTTAGCTCTGCAAGCCTTAACACCTTCATGCACTAAGCCAAATACCACTTAGGATTTGCACGTAGCTAACCAGATCTACTTCTTACAATGCCTAGCTACTTATTTATACATTACAAAAGGGGCCTAAACATGGGGAAGCCCATGGGCCGACATCCCATACTCGTTACATAAACCCTAAAAGCCCAAAAAGCCCGCAAAATGGGCTATATCCCGTGATATCCGCTTTGCCTGGGCACTCCGTCTTCGACCAACCTATCGGAGTCGCAAAAATGGTCAAAAATGACCAATGTTTCCTCAAAACCTGGTCAAGGGCCAACATAGACAAAGTTGTGTCATCCAAAATATTCAAAATATTATGTCTTTTTTGGGGTATTTTAACCACTTCCATAAATGTTAAAGTGATCCTAAGCCTAGTTAATTTATCAACCACATTATAGGTCATTTGAAATGGTATTTTTGGTTGATTTATAACTGGTTGTTGTCTTGTTGGCTCTAAAGTACTATTTTTTTTATTTTTTCTTTTCGGCTTGTTCCTTGGTCTTAAATTTACTTGCTTGATCCCTGGTATTAATAACATTATCTTGTTGTGTATAGTCATAATCTTCTTGTTTATCAAATATCTCAAAAGATGATGAGCATTCCTCCATTCAAAATAATTCCAAAATTTGATCTCAAGCATTGATTAATTCTTGATAAAATGGCTCATTGCCTTGAACAAAATTTTCTTCTTTTGTAATTTCTTGTAGCACAACAACATTTGGATTTGGGACTTTGGGTGCTCTTGGTCTATGCTCTTCATTTCATTGATTTCTATCATTTTTCTCTCTTTGATTTTGTGGCAAATTTCTCATATATTGATGTGGTTGAATGAGATTTCCATTTATTTTGAGTAGGGTTATCTCATTCTTCATTTGTCAAATAGTTCTTCTCATCTAAGCAAACTCTATTTTTTGTCAAGTGTATTGAGCAATTTTGGGAATATTTCTTACATTAGGGGGTTTTCCTTGAAATATTCCTTCCCCAACTTCTTGTCCTTTAGTATTTATTGAGGTAGATGGTCCTAGGGATGACAATGCTATACTTGTCATTTGTCTCTATACTTTCCCAAGGATAATATTATGATCAACATTAGTCTTGACCATATATTATTCCATTTTTGTTGCTTTTTGAATTGCTTCATTCAATGTATTTATTTTTTCAACTCTTATTGTGTAATTTACATTTGATGGCATATCATTATAACACCCAAATATAATAGATGCATTTGGACGTTGTTCGTCTAGAATTTGATTCAAAGTTTTTGAAAAGTGTAAATTAAAATCTATGATCCTTTCACCCTTTTGAAGATGTATTTGAGTGAACTGGGTAAGTAAAGTATGATATTAAATAAGATATGGATATATGATCATGAACATGTATTCCATATCATCAAACGAGCCAATTGACTGAGCTAGGAGCGAATGATACCAGTCCTAGGTTGGGCCTATCAAATTTTGAAGAAAAACTCTGAACATTACATCATCATGTTCTATCAATTGAATGTCATAGATACTAAGAAACTAATCCATATGCCTTTTGGGATCCATAATACCATCACTTGTAAAAAAATAAAAAATCCTTTGGGGAGAGTGGGAAACTAATGCTACTCTCCCCTTAAGTTAAGCGGACTATATTTGGCTCTCCTTCTTGGATTTCCTTATCTATCATTTCTTTATCTTTTATCATTCAGAAGTTCATTTCTTTGTTCTTCTCGATCACCCATGATTTCCATGTTCGCAACTTCAGATATTGAATCTTGGGTTTCTTGATGAATTTCAAGTTTCTTTCTTTTACTTCTTGTGAAATGACCTTTTTAGGATTCTATATTTTAGGACTCTATTGTTTTCTTCTTTGTCTCAAAGATATACCTATTTCTTCTTTGCGAGCAAGAAATTCCCACATTATTTCTAGTTCTTCATGACTTATTATTATTTTTATGGCTAGAGCATACAACTGACGAATAATACTTCCTTGATCATTGAGTCCAACTTGTATTTGAGTTTGGTTGGGCTCTAGTTGAGTCATTCAAATTTATGGTGTATGAAACCATCCTTTTGTTTGTCCTCAGTATGGTCGCCAAAAATGTTGATCTAAAAGACTATCAAATTCTTAAGATAACATGACAAAGATAAATCCCCTTGCATTTGTATAGAGGTGGTACTCCTCTTTCAATATTTCACAATTGATAGAAAAGACTATAAAGTACTTAAGCTTTCAGAAAATAAGTATTCACATGATGCCTGAGAAAGGACTAGGTTTGTTTAGAAAATGAATATTTACAATATGATACAAAACTATAAACCTTGAAAGTAAGAAATTTCAAAAGAGATAATTTCGATAGCATGATCAAGACAAGACACATCATTGGACAAGATAAGAGATATATCCCACATTTGCAGAGAAATTGGCATGATTATTGCATTAAAACTCAAAAATATTTTGATAGAAACACATATGAAATCTCATGCTTTAAACTCAAAGTCTGAGAAATCACAAATGTAATGCCCTGAATAGTTCTCCACGGATCCTAAAAAATATACAAATGTTTCAAAACTAATAATGTCTCAAATGTTAATAACAAGTAAATGACATTATTCCTTCAAAGAGGACTGAGATTGGGCTCCCGCAAACCATGAAATTAAAGAAAGACCTAGAACACATAAAAGAGACACAATCATGGGTTGACCTTTGGTTTTCACAAATCCTAAAACAAGAAATATTCGATGACTACTAACTGAGAAGGAAAAATGCAAAATACGATTACTTGACTTACTATGATGGAAAGTACCCTTGTACCCTTGTTCATTTTCCTATTGGAGTGCTTCTTGTAGAGTTTTCAGTAGGAGTTTTAGTGGTAGTTGTAACTAACTTTTGTTGATCTGGCTCAGTTATATTTATCAATGCACTCTTCAACCATAATTCGATATACTCCTGCATGGGAGAAACCATTGTCTTATGTTTGATTCTTGCATTGAATAATTATTTTTCAATATCTCTAATATCAAAACTAAGCTAGGTGCAACGTGTCTTTAACATCTTCATTATTATTTACATAGAAGATCAACCACATATCTACTTTTTCTTCCAAGTATTCAATTATTTCATTGAACTCATTTTCCCATTAAACATTTAAGACATCCAAGTGTTCTTGTAACTGATCTTTAGAAAGTAGAATTGAATCCATTATCAAATGTGGGCCCCTCATATCCTTCATCGGATCAACAAGCTTTAAAAACAAGTTACCCCTTTTTATATTAATGACATCGCATTCCTTGAGTAATTCTTTTAAACATTCAATCATTTTTAACCATCCTGCATTAATCTACCTTAATCTATTTTTTTTATGGGAGATTCTTCTCTGTCCTTTGCATGTCATTCATATTAGATATTTTGGCAGAAAATATGCCAACGAATTCCTTGTAGATTTTTTCGTCACTTTCCAGGTTCTTTTGGAGATATTCTTTGAAATTTGCAATCCTTGAGGAAATCATAGTAGAGCTAGTACCTAGTTCCCGTATCTCAAAGATTAGAGATTTTTTTTTTTTGAATATTCTCTCCAATATATTATCTTATGACTGTCAATAATTTTGAGGTACTCCTTATTCTATAGATTGGTTCCAAAGTGTATTCTAAAGTGTTGAGAGGTTGGACGGTGACAATTGTCTCGACGAACAAAGGCTTTGATAGTAAGGAATTCTCTAATAATTTTAATTTTTCTTTCAAGACTTAGTTTTTTTGTTCAATTTCATCAATTGAGGACTTGAGTGCTTCTTTGGTTTCTTCGTGAAATTACATGACTTTTGAGGGTCTCAGCCCTTGTAAATAAATCCCATAGTTCCATTTCTCAAAAACCTTTTTATTTTTCAAATTAGTTTTTTGAATCAACAACTTTTTAGATTCCTTGTTAAAGGTCGCATGGTGCAATGTAACATATTCCTCCTTAAATTCCAGTGGACCTTGACAAGCCAAATCTTGTGTTATTTCTCTATTTTCCAACAATATTTGTGCAACCCAGTCACGCTCTTCTTCTTTAGTGTCCACTTCCATATCTTCATGTTCAGGTACTGGAATTTCCTTCTCTCCTTTCTGAGTTACATATCTTTTCCTTTTGAGTGCGATAGGGGTAGTATGATTTGTTCCAATATATCCTTTTGAATGGTTTTCATCCTATCCATCACCATAATTTCCCGAATGGGAATTATTTTCACCAAGATTACTTCCCCGAGTCATGTTTTGCATTGAATAAATTATCCATGACACATTTAGTGAACCAGGGTTAGGGTTACGACTTCTTGTGGTTCGACCCTTCTGTTTATGTTGGTTGTTAGTGCTAGCTAGGGTACCAAGATCATCATGAAATTTTTCAGGGATGGCTTCCTTGAGGTTTTTATTATCCCCACCTCCTTCCTTAAAATGGGTAGTCTTTACAAATGAAAAGCTATAACTGACTATAGACATATGTGTTGTAAACAAATTACTGGGGTCAAATCTTGGAATTTCATGAACTTATTTTAGTTTGAAATTATCAAAATGACTGGAAATTTCATCCAAATGGGAAATACTTTTAACAATTATTTCCCCAATTTTCCAATGCAATGATGGAATGAACTGTTCTTTTTTTCTTTTTTCATTAAAGAAATGAGCCCAAAACTTGTATTGTTCGCGGACTTCAATAACAAAGAATTTATTCGACACATAAAAAGGAAGTAAGGAAGGTTTTCCCTCGAAATTGTATAGTCTTATGAAATTGAAATCATATAAGGTTTCAAAAACATCCATTCTTTCTAAAAAGACAACAACTTCTATAGACAATCTCAATGTGATGGGACCATAGACTAGATTTTTGAAAGTAGACAGAAAGACATTCTAAACTTCATAAAAGTGATATGGGGATTTGTGTTTCCATAATGTTAGGTACCAAAATTGAATTGGGTCTTGGCCAAAATCAACACTCTTTGCAAGAGGAAAGTCTTTGAAGATACGGAAATATGCAATTGTGAAAATCAAGTAGTAACTCATAAATAATTTCTTATTTTTCTTGAAATTTACAAGATGGAAAGAAACTTCACTAGAAGTAATTAGAGCCCAATCAAATAAGACGCTCTCATGAACAGAGATGTGTAAGACATACAATGCGTATTTAGAGACAATGGTTGTGGATTCTTGCCCAATAATTTTGGCAAATAACTAGGCGAACTCTTTATAGCAGAATTTCAAGGAACATACCTCTATATGGGTGGAGTTCTCAGAGTAGTTCGACGACTTCAAAAGAAAAATATCCAAGATATTCATCGCTCCATGGTTGGAATTTAAAAATGCGTCTTCTTCCGAATTTTTTAATGTCATAGTAGGCTCAGGGAGCTTGGGCATCCTTATGGATATTGTGGGTGCCAAGGAAATAGGCGTATTTCCTTGCAATTGAATAATCATTTTTTCGTTGTTGAAATTGTCAACGCACTAGAGAATCAACTCCTTAAAATATAATACCTCCAAAATAAAACCTTCCAATGCTATTCTAGAAGTCCAAACCTTATTTAAGCCATTTTCTTCAAGAGGGAGTGTTGTATACCATTTAAATGCCGCAGACAATTAGAATGAATGGTCCTCGCTTCCTATTGTATTTACTGTGTCTCCACAATATATCTCTTTTCTTATTGGGAATATTTGGCAAAGGTCAATTAGAATGAAAAGGTGGTAGTTATGTCGTAGTAAGAGTTTACAACAAGGATTTTACTCCTTACCAAATTCTCCACCTTCTTACTTAATATCACACGTCGTAGCTCTTAGTTCAAAAATGTTAGTTGCACGATTAGATTTGGCTTTAAGGCGGGGAATTTATGAGAACTGCATCATTAATAACAGTTTTGATTCACCCTCATGTGATGCCTGATCTGGCAGTATGATCATAAATGTTCTTGGGGAATTCAATTATGTACCGAGATGTATGGAAAATGTTTAAGTATAGAGGTGTAAAATAAGTGATAGGGAATGAAAAATGATGATGCGGGATTGCGGGATGTGGGGTATGGAAGGGAATATGTAGGGATAGTTATACATCAACAACCAGAAAATACATTAAGTAAAAAAAATCCATTTTTTATGCTACAAAGGAATGCATATCATTTTTGGAGTGAGTGGAAATGAGGGATGTAGGGTTGCAACTTTGCAGGGTTTAGGTCTTTTGAAACATTGTTTACCCCTACAATGGGACTTCCAAAAATGAAAAAAGGGCTAATTATGAAGAAAGAAAAATAAAAAAAGAGTTAGGTGTTGACGTTAGAGACTTTCTGGATTGTGGGATTGCAGACTTCTGATGATTATGGGGACAATTCCCACAACTCGCAAAAGCGAAAAATGGCTAAGTGTAGAATTTACAAAAAAGGAAAAAATGATCAAAATGCTTTTTATTTTATGACTAAAAAAGTGATCAACAACTCTCAAAGTTTGACCCCCAAAAATGTTGTTTGATGCCTCAAAATGACTTTGGAAGGTTTCAGACCCCAAATCTCCAAACTGACACCTATTGCTAAAATGGTCCATGCAAGCCAATTCATCCAATATTTCCACCTAGAAAGTACCAAGATAGATGAAAAGTTATATAATGATCCAATATGGATCACTCAATCTACTTTCACTCTTTCCTTGATGTTCCAAATCCCAGAAATAAAGCTAAGGACATTATGAGCACATATAACATCCAATACTTATGAAAAAAGAAATTTCCCAAAAATGAAATGTATGTGAATTTAACCAAGCCTTGAGAAATAATGAAACATAAATAACGTTCCAAGGATAGAAAAATAAAACATTGAGAGATCCTGATACAGAAGTATAATAGTGGCCACCCACCTATTCCAACTAGCTCCTCTTGACAGTTTTTAGTTCAACACGTTCTTCTATAATTCTTTGTAATTGTGGGTTCTACACTTACGGGGATGTCTGAATCCCTACATTGCTTCCAAGTGGAGATTGGTGGTCACCCACCTAATGCAACAAGCTTATTTTGTAATTTTTCATGTTAGTACATCTTTGTGTACTTCCAGGGCTGTTTTGGGGCCCTAAACAATGGTTTTTTGGCTTGCCACAGTCAAACTATATATGGAGTCGGAATTTGATGGCATAATGTGTAGTTCTCGAAAAGACATTTCCAATGGGCTATCATGCACCTAAAAAAGAGGTCGTATGCAAAAGTTATGACCCCGAGAAGTTGAGGTACCAACTTACCCATCGGGGCCCACATAACTTTTGGCGTTTCATTTCCTAGGGTTAGGTTTTTGGATGTTTAGGGTTTTGGAATTCATGAGTAATGTTAAAAAGGCGTATGGAGCCTCTTTGTAATCATTTTTCTCAGACGAATGCACATAGCAGCCACATCTCTTCTCATAGATAACTACCACCATTCAAGCAAGTTGTTTTTAGTTCTGCAGTTTTACAGTTCCAACCTATTTTATTTATTCAATATAAGTTATTATTCACTGAATATATGTTGTTGTTCTCTATATCTCTATGTTATTTTATTCAATCTATTATTCATTTCATTCTGCTCATAAATCTGGATCAGTGGTATCAGAGCGGTCTGCTCTTCATTTATTTTTCTTCATGCATGTCCACGACAAGATCTAGGTACAAGAAGTTGGGACTCGAACCAGTCAAGCCTTTGCAAGATCGGTCGCCCCGAGCCTGAAAAAAACCCATGGGGGACAAGAAGAAATATGATGGAGTAAGAGATCCTTTTAAAATTTGCTCGAGGAATCCCTTGCACGACAAAGGAACGAAATGATGGGAAACTTTGCATAGATCCTTCGGTGAATGCCCACAAGAGACACATCTTCATCAAGTGGCCATGCAACCCCCTTCAAGGTACAAGTAAATTTTGATATTCCATTATTTGAAGGACTGATAGATGCAAATGATGTAGATAAATGGTTAAATCTGCTCGAAGGGTACTTTTTGATCCACAATTTTTCTGATAGGAAAAAGATTACTTTTGCACTCCTCAAGACCGTCCCCCATGTTAAGGACTAGTGGGATACTTACTATGATCAAAGGGCCATAGAGGAATCTACAATATTTGCGGCCACCTCCACATGGGATTCCTTCATGGATTCCATTAAAGAACAATACTACCCTGTTGGAATCTATGAGGACCAATACACAAGATGGACCACATTGTGTCAGGAAAGGGACTAGACAGTACCATATTTCACCAATATTTTCCATACCCTAGGCACCAAATTGGCTATGAAAGACTCTGAACAACATCTGGTGCTCAAATACCGTGGTTGTCTACATAGATACATTCAAACAGAAATGGAGTTTTTGGAGATCACATCATTAGGTGTGACTTATAGATATTCTCTCAAGATCGAGCATAAATTTAGGAAGAAGATGAGAGAGTTTGGATCTACAAACTCATCACAGCCGAAGTAGGGCAAAGGTAGCCCCAACCCACAAAACAAGGGACAGAGAAAATATGGCCACCCTCAGGACAACTAGTCCAAGCCGCAATACAAGAAGGGTAATGAGAAGTCGAAGAAGGACATGGTAAAGTGGTGTGAATACCATAAAATCCCTTGCCACAATACCGAATAATGTCGCTCCAAGTAGTCATTGGTGGTCGAGCTGAAAGATTCTGAGTCAGAGGTAGATTCTGACTCTGAATCAAATCCAGAAGGAGGGAAGCAGATTATCGATGTTGAACCCAACGCCACTATCGCTACCACCAAAGTCCATCCAAGCGAACTAGAAGAACCAGAGGAAGGGGAACATCTCTATCACTCATAGATGTGGGTAAAGGGGGCTCCGCTTCATTTCATTGTCAATAGCGACAGTCAGAAGAATATAATCTTAGTAGAGGTCTTCAAGTGGCTGGACCTTTCGATGACACCACACCCGCAACCCTACACCATCGGTTGGCTTCACCAAGGAAGATATCTCTGCATTAGCCAATAGTGTTGTCTACCCTACGACATCAAGCCCTTCAAAGACAAGGTATTATGTGATATTTCTCCCATTGAAGTTTGTGATGTTATTTTAGGACAACCATATTTGTGGAAGTGACATGTTGTGTATGAGTCTAGATGCCACAGTGTTATTATTACTTTGGGTAGACAATTGTACAGGATACTAGAGGTAGCGTCACCTACCGTTATTTATTTAATCTCTGCTAAGCAATGCAGTAAGGTCATTTCACAGACCAGGAAGTTTGTATTCTTTGTGATCCATGCTCACAGTAAGCAGAAGGTCATCGCCATGTATGTGGCTTCTACACAAAGCCTCTCTTTGCAGTAGAAGCAAGTGGACAAGATCATAGAAGAGTACAAAGACATCTTCTCCTCACCCACCAAGGTATCGATGCACTGCCAAGTCAAGCATCCAATTGATCTAACCCTCGATGTACCTCTACCTAATGGACTATTCTATCATCGTTTGTTTATGGAAAATGATGAAATCAAGTGTCAGATATGAGAGCTGCTTCAAAAGGGGCACATTAGACCCAACTCCTCCCCTTGTGGAATCTTGATTATGCTGTGTAGAAGAAAGATGGGACCTGGCGGCTCTGAA
Organism: Picea glauca; assembly: GCA_000966675.3. Lineage (NCBI taxonomy): Eukaryota > Viridiplantae > Streptophyta > Pinopsida > Pinales > Pinaceae > Picea > Picea glauca. Next base: position 858,358 of record JZKD02S1673259.1, read on the forward strand.
TTGATTACAGAGCATTAAACAAAATCATAGTTAAGAACCGATACCCAATTCCTCGAATTGATGACCTTCTTGACCAACTCAAGGGAGAAAAGTTCTTTAGCAAGATTGATCTAAATTCTGGCTACCACTAGGTTCCCATCGAATTGATTGATGTATGGAAGATATCTTTCAAATATAAAGAAAGTATCTTAGAATGGATGGTCATGCCCTTTGCCTTAACAAATGCACCAACCACTTTCATGAGGTTGATGGATGATGTATTGAGACCCTTCACCAACTCTTTTGTGGTGGTATATCTAGATTACATCCTCATATTGAACAGAACTTGGGAGGAGGACAAGTAGCATATTCAACAGGTTTTGAGCAATTTGAGGCATCACAAGCTATATGCCAACTTGGAAAAATGATCCTTTGGCATGAAAAAGGTCCAATACTTGGGACACATTGTTGATGAGCATGGGTTACATGTGGATCCATCTAATATCCAAGTCATCTGTGATTGGCTAGGCCCGACCACACTAACCGAGCTTCAGAGCTTCTTGGGACTTGCCAACTTCTATCGACGGTTCGTGTTGGGATTCTCCCATATTGCATGGGCCCTCAACCAAGTGACCAAGGGTGGTAGCAGGGAAAAGTTTGCATGGGGGAAGGGACAACAAGGAGAATTTGATGATTTTAAGCATCGCTTGTGCTCATCTCTAGTACTCTCCTTACCTAATTTACAACAACCGTTCAATATTGAGACTAATGCATATGACTATATTGTAGGCGTAGTTATCACTCAACACGGTCATCCAGTAGCGTACCACAGTGAGACACTCTCAGATACCGTCCAGAAATACCCCACCTATGACAAGGAAATGTATTTCATTGTGCAAGTCTGTCTCCAATGAAAACATTACATTCCAGGAAAGGAGACAATCATCTACACTGATCACAAGCCTCTGCAGTTCATCCGAACACAAGGGAAGTTGCAGAATGACCGCCATCAAAATTGGTCCGCATACCTGCAGTAGTTCCATCTCAACATCAAGTATAAGATAAGGAGCACAAATTGTGTCGTTGATTGCCTTAGTCAATGTCCCATGGCTGCACTCACTACCGTGCTCCATTCCTGTGGGCATGAGGCATTTGAGTGGCCCCAACTTTATTAGCGAGATCCTGAATTTTCCACCACCTATCATCTCTTGGGTATAGGCGTGAATATCACCGATTTTCACATTCATGATGGACTATTATTCCATCTAGGCCATCTCTATGTTCCTACAAGCGAATGTGCAAAGATGATTTGGGAGGCTCACTACAGTCAAATGGCAAGAGATTTTGGCATGGAGAAATTTGTGGTCATTCTACAGAAACATTTTTATTGGAAAAAACTTCGATGAGACTTCAACAAGTATATCAGATCCTGCACTATATGTGTCATTACCAAACCAACCATCAAGAAGTAAGACTCATACACCCCTCTTCCTACTCCCGAAAGGCCTTGGAAATCCATCTCGATGGATTACATGTATAGTCTTTCGTCCACCAAGAAGGAAATGATTGTGTATTTGTGATGGTTGATTGGTTTTCAAAGATGGCCATTCTCATAGCCTATAAGAAGAGCATCACAAAGCCCTAGATTCTTAAGCACAACTTTATATATCCACGCCCAACAACAGAAAGCTAGTATCTCGAAAGCATGAACAGTTTATAATTGACAAAACTATCCACAGAGACTCTGGTTACCTGGGACGTTTTCTGAGCAAGCTTGGTTTCTCTTGGATTGTCGTCTTCCTTTGGTAGGTCAGATGCAAGAGCTTGGCTAAGCTGAAATCTGCAACACAAGCTTCAAAGTTAGAGTCCAAAAGGATATTGCCGGTCTTCACGTCACGATGAAGGATAGGCAACCGACAATCATGGTTGAATCGTTTCTGTAAACAAAGGGCAAACTGGGAGGAAGAAACCTGGAAGCAGCCGCTTGGAATCAGGATAAAACACGTGGAATGAAATGATTCCATGATTTCGATAAACAGATGGCAAATTCAGATATGCTTTGTACAGACGACGAAGCCTCGGGAATAACCTCCCCTGTAGGAACACCTTCGGTGTAAATATAGAAATTTGCATGAATATAATATAGAGGTGGCGCATGAAGTTTAGGAGGTCGGCAAATACAGGTCACCGTCGTGTATTTGGACTGCCTGTTGCTAGTCACCACCATGGTTTGGTTGGCCAGCAACGTCGGCAGCCGCACTCTGACGTTGAAGCGCTGAAGATCGTAAGAGGAGAGTTGGTGGGGGCCATGTGGGCACGATCGACGACGTGAACTTGTCCTCCACAGGGCGTCGTCGCTGGGAATGAAGAATGTGGCCTTTAAGGGCAGTATGGCGGGATCCATGATTGTGGGGAAATTGGATCGTGGATTTTTTGTGGCGACCGTGCAACCGGGAATATTGGTCATCGTCTAAATTATTACGCACGGCCCGAGAACGGCCAGAAGAGGTGATTTCTCTCGCTCTGTTGCGGTCCTTTGATAGCCCATGGCTCTCTGGTTGATTAAAGGAGCCAGCAACTTTCAAATCCACGTACAGCTATGAATGAACCGTCAGATCACAAGATCGAAACCCATACAAAGCATTCGTATAAATTTCAGGAAGACATTATGAAGGAAGATCGAACATACCTCAGGCATGATTCCTCGTCGCAATGTGTGCGAGATGGGGCATGAGATCAGAGCAGTGGGATCGTTTCTTCTTTCGGAAGCATAAAATCGGAGGTAGACTGAATATCGACGGGGCCAATGCTCCGCATTTTAATCACGGAAATGTACACGTGTTGTATTGGAATTGGTAAATAGAGATGCTATTCAACGGCTTGCTGAAATTCAAATTTCACTGCGCAAGTGTTTCTCTCTGTTCTCACCACAACATATTTCGTAAACGTTCGTT
>JZKD02S1673259.1:861300-879814 GCA_000966675.3 Picea glauca
TGCAACCGGGAATATTGGTCATCGTCTAAATTATTACGCACGGCCCGAGAACGGCCAGAAGAGGTGATTTCTCTCGCTCTGTTGCGGTCCTTTGATTGCCCATGGCTCTCTGGTTGATCAAAGGAGCCAGCAACTTTCAAATCCACATACAGCTATGAATGAACCGTCAGATCGCAAGATCGAAACCCATACAAAGCATTTGCATAAATTTCAGGAAGACATTATGAAGGAAGATCGAACATACCTCAGGCATGATTCCTCGTCGCAATGTGTGCGAGATGGGGCAGGAGATCAGAGCAGTGCGATCGTTTCTTCTTTCGGAAGCATAAAATCGGAGGTAGACTGAATATCGACGGGGCCAATGCTCCGCATTTTAATCACGGAAATGTACCCATGTTGTATTGGAATTGGTAAATAGAGATGCTATTCAACGGCTTGCTGAAATTCAAATTTCACTGCGCAAGTGTTTCTCTCTGTTCTCACCACAACATATTTCGTAAACGTTCGTTAACACTCTGTTTACTCTGAATAGTGTGGAGGCTCACTCTTGGCATCATGTATTTTTAAAATTGAAAATGTTTAAATTTTTTTAAATATTTTTACATGAAAATTTATCGTCACAATAAAAACGAATTTTATATTTTTAAGATTTAGTTATATTTTATGTTCATCCATCCATCAACAAAGAAATGTATGTTCTTACATTTATTGATTATTTCTCACAATACACTTTGGTGTATTTTTTCAGGAAGAATTCCAAAGTTTTTGAGTATCTCAAAGGCTTCAAAGCACTTAAAGAGACTTGGTCCCAGAGAAAGATCAAAATGTTTAGATACACTATCACCAAGGTTGTGGGTGATAATGCTTCTGAGCTTAACACTTCTTCTTCCTTGGATTGTACCCAATGTTTATTGTGGACCTCCTCTAATCATATTTTCCACCATTATTGGACACCTCGGAGATCGCATAACAATTGACCCCAATAGAGTTCAACCATGATTGCATGGAACATGAATCCACTGACCAGATAGTGGACACATAGGTAAAGGACACTCTCCAACAAAGGATCCAACTTTATCGAGTTTTTAAGGCAAGACAACTCCTACACCAAGGCAAGTGGCTCACCTGGAGCCAAATTCAATAGAAATTACCTCACCTGATGGGGGCACTCAATGCAATGGAGACCATTTCTTTCAGGATGATATTGGTGGCCACCTAGCTATTCCAACTAACTCCTCTTGGCAATTTTTAGTTCAACACGTTCTTCTATAATTCTTTGTAATTGTGGGTTCTACATTGTCGGGGTTGTCTAAAGCCCTACACATCTTCTAGGTGAATATTGATGGTCACCCACCTAATCCAACATGTTTATTTTGGAATTTTTCATGTCAGTACATCTTCATATACTTCTAGGACCGTTTTGGGGCCCTAAACAATGTTTTTTTGGCTTGCTACGGTCAAACTGTAGACGAAGTCAGAGTTTGATGGCATAATGTGTATTTCTCAAAAAAACCTTTCCAATGGGCTATCATGCGCCTAAAACAAAGGTCATATGCAAAAGTTACAACCCCGAGAAGTTGAGGTACCAACTTACCCATTGTTGCCCACATAACTTTTGGTGTTTCATATCCTAGGGTTAGGTTTTTGGATGTCTAGGGTTTTGGCATTCACGAGTAATGTTAAAAAGGCCTCTGGAGCCTCATTGTAATCATTCTGCTCAGACGGATGTGTGTAGCAGCCACATCTCCTCTCAAAGATAAATACCACCATTTGAGTAAGTTGTTTTCAGTTATGTAGTTTTACAGTTTCAACCTATTTTTATTTATTCAATAGAATTTATTTTTCACTAGATATCTGTTGTTGTTCTCTGTATATCTGTGTTATTGTATTCAGTCTGTTATTTATTTCGTTATGCTCATAAATCTGGATTAGATCCTACCATATTTTTACTCCACGAGCATATATCAATATATTTCAACAACAAGACAAAATAAATAAAGATTTAAAATATCCCTCACCCACAAGATAATTTCATTGATCCTCCAAAATTCCCCAATAAATATTCAATTAGACTCCAAGGTATTTATCCACAAATCCAACCATGAGAAATAATGAAGAGAGAAAACCTGTATATAAGTTTGAGCTCCATATTAATCTACAATAAAATATGAATTGTTTTCCTATATTCACTAATCTCTCCAATGGATAACAACAAAAATATCCCTCTCAACAACCTCCTTACTAAAATTAGCAATGAGTTGTTGAGATCCATATTTTCTTCCAAGAAGCTAAAATTAAATATCTAAGAAAAACAATACAATAAAGGTCTCAAGTAATCAAATCCATGAAACAAAATGAACAATAGTAAAATAATGGAGTTACTTAGCAACAACCTCCCAAAATAACAAGTGTAAAACATCTCATCGATGGACCAAGAAAAAGTGTGTAATGAGTCATCCAAATGACATGTGTGGCTCCTCATGTGCAAGATGTGTATCTCTCCAAAATAGGACGACCTGTGATGAAATAATGTGAAAGATCATGTGAAACCCTCAATAGATGGCACATGTGACATCGTAAATAGGATGTCACATCAATAACAATGTAAAGTGTGCAATAAAAGGCTCCATACTCAAGCTCCAAAGTGTCACATGTAGGAGAAATATGATAGCCACCCCGTCAATCTCCTCCAATACAAGTCACTTCTCTAAATATATGCAAGATACATGGCATGTGTGGACCAAGTAGGTGGAATGTTCCTCCTAGAATAGCATGCAAAGGTGGTATCCAAGGTGTAGCACCATCAAATCATGTGCAAGTAGTTATATCCCCCAATGTGAGGGGTCAAACCACCAACTAACTCAAATCCACATGCAAGATGCCAATAAACAACCATGGAAAAGGAGACAACCCCTTTCTAGCAATAAACAATGATAAGAGATGAGTTATCATACATGTGTTCCAAGGTAAGAGAGTGCTACATCTAGAAACTCCTCAAAAGTGGAAATCCATACAAGGGACATGTCACAACTCCCAATGCGATGACACAACTCTCAATGTAATATCACCACTCTCAATGCATGTCACAATGCCTAATGCAGATCACAATGCTCTACACATGAGTCACAACACCCTAGGAAGGTTCACAATTCCCAATGCAATTGGTGCAATATCCAACTCACAATGTAGTGTAACAATGCCCATGTTGTATCACAACTCTCAATTGCAAGTAATGCAATGCCTAAGGCAAGATGCCACAAAAGTTACAATGTGTACAAGTCTATCCAAGTGCCAAAGTCACCAAACAAGTGAGGGTGCCCAAGTAAAATGCCTCCATCAAGATAAATCATGCCAAGACATCCTCAAAGCAATAGAGCGCTCCATAACAAGATCAAATGAGTTAACTAGCTATTGTGAGGGCTAGGATCACATCAAAATAGTTGCATAAGAGGAGTGCTTCACTAGGAGTAATAGTCCATGTCATCACAAAGTGTTCCAAGTGTCAAAACCTTCCAAGGAAGCTAGGGCACTCAAGAGATATGAAGTGTACATCCATCATAAGGTGCAATATCAATGTCAAAACATGTAGAATAAGCCAAGCACTCTTGCAAGAAAGCAATGAGTGGCACATGGACTAGGTTGACCTCTCAAAACCTAACATATCACCATGAAAACTATTCCATAAATGGAGTAGTTTATGAATGTCCTTCTATTTTGTCAAGTGTCACAATAGGATTGTCATACACATCTCTAACACTAGAGCTCTCTCACCATCGAATATAACATCATCATCCATGAGTACCAACAATCTTTAATATGTACCAACAATCTTTACTATGTATGTAAATTGTGCAATGTTAAGTTGATATTCATTCACGAAGATTTTAGAATGGGAAATCATAGTAAATTCCAAGTAAATTCACCATTGAATGATTCTTGCAAAATATCAAAATTTCTAAGATATTAATGATAACAAAAAACATATTTTCAACATGAGAAACCCATGAAGCTCGGAAAGAATATAAAAGTAACGATAGAAGACATGGACACAGACAACGTGGATCTTTCACATATTTCTATTTATGTATTGTGTATAATGAGTTACCAAACCAAACATACACACAGAGATACACAAGGAGTGCATAATTAAAATAGAGTTGTACATGGATGCTATTATGTATACCATACAATTAGAGCTACATGCACCCAACATTGCGAAGATGGAGCAATAAACAATGAGAAGCACATGTTCTCTGCACCCAAAAGTTTATAGTTCTTGCAAGAGAAATATGATAAATATAAGAAACACATGAAGCCTATGCATGTGATCATATTATTGAAAATAGTAGAAGAATACAACTACCCTAGAGTGCATGGAGGAAAGGTTCAGAGAAATATATTACTTATAAATACAGTTTTAACAAAAATTGGAATGAACATAGCTACATAAATCAAGAGAAATTCCTATTGAGCAGTGCATAGAGGAGACAGATTAAGCATTTGATTAGATCATTCTGCTACCTTTACCATTGTCACTCTAGGCATACTTTTGGACTCAATCAAATGTTTTGATTATTAATTTTATGAGATGGTTATCTACTATATAAAATCAAGACCTTGGGAAACCCTAACATAAAAAATTTGGAAATGTGTATACCAATCAAGCAAATCATAAAAAATAAAGTAATGGATGTAAAGGGTAGAGCGAAGTCAAATGTTTCGATTATTAGTTTTACGAGATGGGCATTTGACATATAAAATCAAGACCTTGAGAAACCATAACGTTGAAAATATAGAAATATATACACCAATCAAACAAACGTAAACTACAAGGTAATGGATGTAAGGGGTGGAGAGAAGAGGTATCAAATTAACAATCCTCGCCTTTAAATGATAACACTTAGTATTACAATTAGCACCTCCCAATCCTAATGCTTCAAGGGGTTTCTCAAATAGTAAACCTAGGATAACATAAGAGGTCCAAATCCTAGCATCACCAAATAGCTTAGTTGGTTGTTTGAAAATTTTAGTTGGTGGGCTTTGGAATCTGGTTTGGATGAAGTGGAAATCTCACAAGTAGGTCGGTGGAACCCAACACAAAGTTGCCTATGGAGAGGCCTCACACGGAAGGAGGAGGAGACAAGAAAATGAGGAAGAATGAACTGGCAATAAAGAAGTGGGGCTCTCAAACACTTGGGTGACATTCAAGAATCAACAATTGAGATAAGCTTGGAGATCTACTCACCCAAATATAAATGAAGAACTATGATAACGAACCAAGAAGGAGATTGTGCCAAGGATGTCATGCATTGATGTCACCATGCTACCAAACCCTTAGTTTCTCATCCCAAATCTTACATCAATGACCAACATGCTACTAAACACTCACCAAAATGACTAACATTTAAAAAAAAAACAACAAATAAACAAAACCATGGAGTTTCGTAAAATTGCATGGGGTAATTTTTAAAAAAATTCTATAACAGTCCATCATTAAAAAGAAAATGTCAAAACAATTCTTTTGGACTAACGAAAATTCAATAATTTATAAAAGATAAAATATTTTTCCTTTCCACCATAAATAGAATATATAGCTTCATCATGTACAAATTCAAAAACTAATTAAGAAATTGTAAAACGAATAACCAAACGCACTAATAATAATAATAATGACGATTTGAATGTTCAATTACAATAGTTGATTAAATTATTTTGTTCATATTCTGCCGATGCTCTTCCCTTCCCTTCATATTTTCACGGCACAGGCGGACGCNTGTTGTATTGGAATTGGTAAATAGAGATGCTATTCAACGGCTTGCTGAAATTCAAATTTCACTGCGCAAGTGTTTCTCTCTGTTCTCACCACAACATATTTCGTAAACGTTCGTTAACACTCTGTTTACTCTGAATAGTGTGGAGGCTCACTCTTGGCATCATGTATTTTTAAAATTGAAAATGTTTAAATTTTTTTAAATATTTTTACATGAAAATTTATCGTCACAATAAAAACGAATTTTATATTTTTAAGATTTAGTTATATTTTATGTTCATCCATCCATCAACAAAGAAATGTATGTTCTTACATTTATTGATTATTTCTCACAATACACTTTGGTGTATTTTTTCAGGAAGAATTCCAAAGTTTTTGAGTATCTCAAAGGCTTCAAAGCACTTAAAGAGACTTGGTCCCAGAGAAAGATCAAAATGTTTAGATACACTATCACCAAGGTTGTGGGTGATAATGCTTCTGAGCTTAACACTTCTTCTTCCTTGGATTGTACCCAATGTTTATTGTGGACCTCCTCTAATCATATTTTCCACCATTATTGGACACCTCGGAGATCGCATAACAATTGACCCCAATAGAGTTCAACCATGATTGCATGGAACATGAATCCACTGACCAGATAGTGGACACATAGGTAAAGGACACTCTCCAACAAAGGATCCAACTTTATCGAGTTTTTAAGGCAAGACAACTCCTACACCAAGGCAAGTGGCTCACCTGGAGCCAAATTCAATAGAAATTACCTCACCTGATGGGGGCACTCAATGCAATGGAGACCATTTCTTTCAGGATGATATTGGTGGCCACCTAGCTATTCCAACTAACTCCTCTTGGCAATTTTGAGTTCAACACGTTCTTCTATAATTCTTTGTAATTGTGGGTTCTACATTGTCGGGGTTGTCTAAAGCCCTACACATCTTCTAGGTGAATATTGGTGGTCGCCCACCTAATCCAACATGTTTATTTTGGAATTTTTCATGTCAGTACATCTTCATATACTTCTAGGACCGTTTTGGGGCCCTAAACAATGTTTTTTTGGCTTGCCACGGTCAAACTGTAGACGAAGTCAGAGTTTGATGGCATAATGTGTATTTCTCAAAAAAACCTTTCCAATGGGCTATCATGCACCTAAAACAAAGGTCATATGCAAAAGTTACAACCCCGAGAAGTTGAGGTACCAACTTACCCATCGTTGCCCACATAACTTTTGGTGTTTCATATCCTAGGGTTAGGTTTTTGGATGTCTAGGGTTTTGGCATTCATGAGTAATGTTAAAAAGGCCTATGGAGCCTCATTGTAATCATTCTGCTCAGACGGATGTGTGTAGCAGCCACATCTCCTCTCAAAGATAAATACCACCATTTGAGTAAGTTGTTTTCAGTTATGTAGTTTTACAGTTTCAACCTATTTTTATTTATTCAATAGAATTTATTTTTCACTAGATATCTGTTGTTGTTCTCTGTATATCTGTGTTATTGTATTCAGTCTGTTATTTATTTCGTTATGCTCATAAATCTGGATTAGATCCTACCATATTTTTACTCCACGAGCATATATCAATATATTTCAACAACAAGACAAAATAAATAAAGATTTAAAATATCCCTCACCCACAAGATAATTTCATTGATCCTCCAAAATTCCCCAATAAATATTCAATTAGACTCCAAGGTATTTATCCACAAATCCAACCATGAGAAATAATGAAGAGAGAAAACCTGTATATAAGTTTGAGCTCCATATTAATCTACAATAAAATATGAATTGTTTTCCTATATTCACTAATCTCTCCAATGGATAACAACAAAAATATCCCTCTCAACAACCTCCTTACTAAAATTAGCAATGAGTTGTTGAGATCCATATTTTCTTCCAAGAAGCTAAAATTAAATATCTAAGAAAAACAATACAATAAAGGTCTCAAGTAATCAAATCCATGAAACAAAATGAACAATAGTAAAATAATGGAGTTACTTAGCAACAACCTCCCAAAATAACAAGTGTAAAACATCTCATCGATGGACCAAGAAAAAGTGTGTAATGAGTCATCCAAATGACATGTGTGGCTCCTCATGTGCAAGATGTGTATCTCTCCAAAATAGGACGACCTGTGATGAAATAATGTGAAAGATCATGTGAAACCCTCAATAGATGGCACATGTGACATCGTAAATAGGATGTCACATCAATAACAATGTAAAGTGTGCAATAAAAGGCTCCATACTCAAGCTCCAAAGTGTCACATGTAGGAGAAATATGATAGCCACCCCGTCAATCTCCTCCAATACAAGTCACTTCTCTAAATATATGCAAGATACATGGCATGTGTGGACCAAGTAGGTGGAATGTTCCTCCTAGAATAGCATGCAAAGGTGGTATCCAAGGTGTAGCACCATCAAATCATGTGCAAGTAGTTATATCCCCCAATGTGAGGGGTCAAACCACCAACTAACTCAAATCCACATGCAAGATGCCAATAAACAACCATGGAAAAGGAGACAACCCCTTTCTAGCAATAAACAATGATAAGAGATGAGTTATCATACATGTGTTCCAAGGTAAGAGAGTGCTACATCTAGAAACTCCTCAAAAGTGGAAATCCATACAAGGGACATGTCACAACTCCCAATGCGATGACACAACTCTCAATGTAATATCACCACTCTCAATGCATGTCACAATGCCTAATGCAGATCACAATGCTCTACACATGAGTCACAACACCCTAGGAAGGTTCACAATTCCCAATGCAATTGGTGCAATATCCAACTCACAATGTAGTGTAACAATGCCCATGTTGTATCACAACTCTCAATTGCAAGTAATGCAATGCCTAAGGCAAGATGCCACAAAAGTTACAATGTGTACAAGTCTATCCAAGTGCCAAAGTCACCAAACAAGTGAGGGTGCCCAAGTAAAATGCCTCCATCAAGATAAATCATGCCAAGACATCCTCAAAGCAATAGAGCGCTCCATAACAAGATCAAATGAGTTAACTAGCTATTGTGAGGGCTAGGATCACATCAAAATAGTTGCATAAGAGGAGTGCTTCACTAGGAGTAATAGTCCATGTCATCACAAAGTGTTCCAAGTGTCAAAACCTTCCAAGGAAGCTAGGGCACTCAAGAGATATGAAGTGTACATCCATCATAAGGTGCAATATCAATGTCAAAACATGTAGAATAAGCCAAGCACTCTTGCAAGAAAGCAATGAGTGGCACATGGACTAGGTTGACCTCTCAAAACCTAACATATCACCATGAAAACTATTCCATAAATGGAGTAGTTTATGAATGTCCTTCTATTTTGTCAAGTGTCACAATAGGATTGTCATACACATCTCTAACACTAGAGCTCTCTCACCATCGAATATAACATCATCATCCATGAGTACCAACAATCTTTAATATGTACCAACAATCTTTACTATGTATGTAAATTGTGCAATGTTAAGTTGATATTCATTCACGAAGATTTTAGAATGGGAAATCATAGTAAATTCCAAGTAAATTCACCATTGAATGATTCTTGCAAAATATCAAAATTTCTAAGATATTAATGATAACAAAAAACATATTTTCAACATGAGAAACCCATGAAGCTCGGAAAGAATATAAAAGTAACGATAGAAGACATGGACACAGACAACGTGGATCTTTCACATATTTCTATTTATGTATTGTGTATAATGAGTTACCAAACCAAACATACACACAGAGATACACAAGGAGTGCATAATTAAAATAGAGTTGTACATGGATGCTATTATGTATACCATACAATTAGAGCTACATGCACCCAACATTGCGAAGATGGAGCAATAAACAATGAGAAGCACATGTTCTCTGCACCCAAAAGTTTATAGTTCTTGCAAGAGAAATATGATAAATATAAGAAACACATGAAGCCTATGCATGTGATCATATTATTGAAAATAGTAGAAGAATACAACTACCCTAGAGTGCATGGAGGAAAGGTTCAGAGAAATATATTACTTATAAATACAGTTTTAACAAAAATTGGAATGAACATAGCTACATAAATCAAGAGAAATTCCTATTGAGCAGTGCATAGAGGAGACAGATTAAGCATTTGATTAGATCATTCTGCTACCTTTACCATTGTCACTCTAGGCATACTTTTGGACTCAATCAAATGTTTTGATTATTAATTTTATGAGATGGTTATCTACTATATAAAATCAAGACCTTGGGAAACCCTAACATAAAAAATTTGGAAATGTGTATACCAATCAAGCAAATCATAAAAAATAAAGTAATGGATGTAAAGGGTAGAGCGAAGTCAAATGTTTCGATTATTAGTTTTACGAGATGGGCATTTGACATATAAAATCAAGACCTTGAGAAACCATAACGTTGAAAATATAGAAATATATACACCAATCAAACAAACGTAAACTACAAGGTAATGGATGTAAGGGGTGGAGAGAAGAGGTATCAAATTAACAATCCTCGCCTTTAAATGATAACACTTAGTATTACAATTAGCACCTCCCAATCCTAATGCTTCAAGGGGTTTCTCAAATAGTAAACCTAGGATAACATAAGAGGTCCAAATCCTAGCATCACCAAATAGCTTAGTTGGTTGTTTGAAAATTTTAGTTGGTGGGCTTTGGAATCTGGTTTGGATGAAGTGGAAATCTCACAAGTAGGTCGGTGGAACCCAACACAAAGTTGCCTATGGAGAGGCCTCACACGGAAGGAGGAGGAGACAAGAAAATGAGGAAGAATGAACTGGCAATAAAGAAGTGGGGCTCTCAAACACTTGGGTGACATTCAAGAATCAACAATTGAGATAAGCTTGGAGATCTACTCACCCAAATATAAATGAAGAACTATGATAACGAACCAAGAAGGAGATTGTGCCAAGGATGTCATGCATTGATGTCACCATGCTACCAAACCCTTAGTTTCTCATCCCAAATCTTACATCAATGACCAACATGCTACTAAACACTCACCAAAATGACTAACATTTAAAAAAAAAACAACAAATAAACAAAACCATGGAGTTTCGTAAAATTGCATGGGGTAATTTTTAAAAAAATTCTATAACAGTCCATCATTAAAAAGAAAATGTCAAAACAATTCTTTTGGACTAACGAAAATTCAATAATTTATAAAAGATAAAATATTTTTCCTTTCCACCATAAATAGAATATATAGCTTCATCATGTACAAATTCAAAAACTAATTAAGAAATTGTAAAACGAATAACCAAACGCACTAATAATAATAATAATGACGATTTGAATGTTCAATTACAATAGTTGATTAAATTATTTTGTTCATATTCTGCCGATGCTCTTCCCTTCCCTTCATATTTTCACGGCACAGGCGGACGCAAAAACCGTCCGTTTCAATACACATTCAATTACGCTGCGAGGATCGGATTTTAATTTACATCCCCAATTTAGTACAAATTAAGTATATAAAATCAGAACCTACAATGATGTATTTGGGCCTATAGCTCAGTGGTAGAGCATTTGACTGCAGATCAAGAGGTCACCGGTTCGAACCCGGTTGGGCCCTCTACATTAAAGTTCATCTTTTCATTCCTAATATTTACGATGCATTTCTGTTTCTGTGTTTGAAAAAGTTGCAACACCGGAAGGCTACTCTGTTTGGCGATGCAATCCTACATCGACAATAGCTAGTGACAGCATGGTCTCGGGTTCGATTCCCGGATAGTGCAATAATGAGGCTAACTATTATTTAGTTTTGTACGTAAACTATGAAAACTGCAACCTAGAAGATTGTTATTGGATTCGAATCACTTAGGTGTTTTAAAAGCTGGGCTTTAAAAATCTGAAATTAAGGACACGAAAATGGAATTACGGTTATTATGATGGTTGAGATTAAACTATATATTAGAGGAAAGTTTTCATGTGCACCTATAGCTCAATGGGTGGACCGTCTGTTTCCTAAACCGAGATTCGTAGGTTCGACCTCTACCTGGCGCGAGTTTATTCCAGGTTTTTACTTTTATAACTCGTTGTGGATTTTGCTTAACGTTTTATATAATTATAAACTTTTAATTTATAACTATATTTTATTAAAGTTTGGATGCTACAGATTTTGTCAGGCCGAACAAAAAAACATGGAATTTTGTACATCAATCTGTCAGGCCAAACAAAAAACATGAAATTTAGTACATTTAAAAAGAAACCAATCAACCTAACGAAACGATGTTGACAGCATTGTGAGATTGATATGAAAGTTTGGAGGTTTTCTTTAATTTATAACTATATTTTCTTGAAGTTTGGATGCTTACAGATTTTGTCAGGCCGAACAAAAAACATAAAAAATTTGTACATTAATCTGTCTGGCTGAACAAAACATATATGGGCGAGCCCTGCACATAACGTTCACATTAATAACATGCATGCAGTACCACAGATGCAGATATCAGACTATTGTGAAGTAGTTCTCAGGCTGTATATATCACCTCTTCAATATACCCTCCTCTCACATTCGGCCAACCACTGTTGCATGCCTTGTTGAGTTGCTCTTTCTATCATTAGTTTTAGTTCTCCATTAATAAGGATTGGGTTGCTTGCATTTGAATTGATGGTCCCACTGTTTTGTGAGTTTCTCACATCAACGCTTGCTTATCCAGAGTACTGCAACAGCGCTTCACCATTAACGGATATGCAATCCTCTATCTCTGGATCAGTATTTACTTAGGCCCGTGGTAACTGTTGTTAGAATCTCTGACTAGTTTGCTCATTGTGCCTCCTTTCATCCATGACATAACTACATTGAAGTTCTTTTTAATCTTTTTATATTTAGAAATTTCTATATTATATCCATAAATTTGACATGCATTTATTCTCTTTTGGTCACTACCAGTCTATTCCTTAGTCTATTCCTTTTAGGTGAGTATTTTGACATCATTCAGCAATATGCTGAATTCAGTTAGTGATTGTAAAAGCAATGAATGATATCAAAATGCTCACTGAAAAGAAAACACTGGTAGTTGTCAGAGGAGTAGAAATGCATGTCTACTTAAAGATAAGATATATGAATATACTAGCATACCCTCGAAGCACGGGAAAGGAAACACCAAAGTGATTTGGTGTGGTTACTTTGTTTAAAGATCATGAGATTTTGTTTTTGGGAAGATTTAAAGTGATGTAGCAAGTTGTAGTTAATGGTCGAAGTTTTGGGCAAACGATTTAGATCCCCATTCTCAGTTGCATTTAATGAATCCTATACAACCTTTGTGTGAAATTGGGTGAATCAACAGATTTGGGCATGCAACTACAAAATAATCAAATTGATCATGAAAACGAATTGATTTCCTTCTATAACCCTTCATGTCAGCACTAAAGCGAATTGATTTCCTTCTATAACCCTTCATGCCACCACTAAAGCGTTTGAATTTACCTTACATATATAATTGGTCCACTCAATGTGGTTATGGAGGACATAAGACAACACCAATTAGACTTATTGCAAACTTCATTTGTGACAATCCAGTTTGATCAACCTCTACTTTCTCATTTTCTTCCTTTGACATTCTTGCATTTGCCTTTACTACATGTGGTTTTGGCATAATGACACTACCTGACACTTCATACGTTTCCTTGAACCATCTAGATGGTTCACTCCAAAGACTGAAATTTTGTAAATTTTTCTTGAGTGGGAAAATAAGGGAATTGAGTTAGAAGAAAAGGGAATAAAACCTAAGGTATAAACATTCCACAATATGAATTGAATGTACTTTACATATTTTAGAGCTTCTAGCACTCAAAGAAATAACCTGAATAAAAATGGATAATGTGTAGAAGTGAATGATTATATTTCATAATAAATATAATAAACTAAATGTAGCATTTATTTTTACCAACTTCATTTATGAAATGTAATGCCTCATGTAAGATATATCGATGATGTTTGGACATCTTTTTTAAAGGATTAAGTGTTAACAATCTCAAGGTAAAAGGTTTTATTATTCTCGTCTTTATCACATAGTAAGACAAAGTACAAATTATTGGTAAAAGCTTTTAAATGTGATTCATAATGACATGTAATTGTTTATATAATGTGTGAAAAAAACATCCACACCTGTCAATTCAAATGTAATTTCTTTGTGTTTTTCAAAGTAATCTCCAACCTTGCAATTTCCGTGGATAGCATCATCCACAATAAAGCTTCACATCTCCTTACAATCATCAACTTTCTCCACGCTTTCCAAAGTCCAATCCATATCCTACCTACCAATTTCCATTGATAGCATCGGCTCTTTAAAGTTTCAATTGTATAATTTCCACCGGAGGTTCTTCATGATTTTGAAACTCATACTGATTAGTCTCCAACTTAGTAACTTACCTAAAAGTATCACATCTCATTACAATGCTACCTAACATTCTCACATCGCCTTGCAATCTTCAACAAAATTTTTGGGCACTTTTGAAAGTGCAACTCAATCTCCTACCTTGCAATTTTCCTGGATAACATTGCCCATTTAAAGCTTCACAGCTCATTAGATTCTTCCCTGAGTTTCTCCATGCTTTCCAAACTCCAACCCATCTCCTTAATCTAGCAAAACATAAATCAGTCAAAGTCAGCTTTATAAAATTGAGCTAAAACCATACATGTTGTAGGAAACCCATACTTTGACACCAATTCCCAATCCCCCGCAGATCAAATCAAACCCCCCAAAAAAACTACAAAAACCCTAACAGTAAAATCAAAAGTCAACCCAACACACTAAATCAAACAATAATGGAACATAGAACAAAAACAACACCTTTAAGGTTTTAAACTCAAACTACATCTATGTGGAATTAGTAGCCTGACAAGGGACCCTACCCTCTCAAGCCAAATGGATATCCCAGGTTACATTTGAACAACACTCTACACATATTCATCAGAAATTGAATGTAATTTCTTCCTAAGCAGAAAGAAAATTATGTGCATATCAATAAATATTGCATACATTTTGTAACCCCATAAAATGGCTCCTTTCCTCATATTTATGTTGCTTCCATTTGTGCACTCTCGTACCTTTGTGGATTACCATATGGAAGTGTTTGTGTCACTTGCATTTGTGCCCTCAGGTTCCTTTGTGGCTCACCCTATGAAAAAGTGTCCCTAATGGGCACCACTATGAGAAAAATGGTAAATGAATAGACCTCCTCAGCCTCGGTGACAATGTGTGCGCCAACAAAATAAAAATTGGGAAAGAGATTAAACTTAAAAACAACCTCCGCATCTCCACTAAATTAATGATAATAACTTAGAGGGGATTGAAGTGAAATACTCAAAATCATCTAAGTTTGCACGATAAACCTAGACATACTACTTACAAATTTTGTTGATTGTACCCATTCCCATGGAATCATATTTCTAAAACCAATATTGGAACATTAAAAAAAAAACCTATTCAAAGCAAGAAAAGCACAAAACTGGCATTTATTTGACAAACACCCATCATTTAAAAGAAAAAAAATGAAGAGAGAAGAAACGAACCTTGCACATAGGGCTCACTTATCACTGACACACACATTGAAATTTGAGTTGCTCCAATTTCCTTCAACACGCCTCTCCTCGGTAAGTTCAGATCTTCACCATGAGAACTTCCTAGATATATTTAATGTATATATGTAAAAAATGATCAAAAATCTTATTGAAAGTATATTAATGACACCCACATATATATTTAATGTATATTTGTAAAAAATGATCAGAAAGCTTATCGAAAACTATGTAAATTACCAGAAAAATATGTGCTTTTGCTACTGTATATTTCAATGGTCGACCTATTGCAGAGAAAGCATTGAGGTAAGGAATCACCCTCCTAGCAAGTGATGAATAAACATTGAAAGACATGTGAGAAGGTGAAAGGGGGAGCGTACATGCATACACCATTTAAAATAAACCAAGGCTGGCAGGGGTAGTCATTGAACCATTTTATGTTTATCAATGATAAAGGTGGAGTCGGATTTATAAAATTGAGCTAAAACCATAAATGTTGTCGGAAACCCATACTTTGACACCAATCCCCAATCCCACAGATCAAATAAAACCCCCCAAAAAAACTGAAAAAACCCTAACAGTCAAAGAAAAAGCCAACCCAACACACTAAATAAAACAATAATGGAGCAAAGAACAAAAGCAACACCTTTAAGGTTCCATTGCAATGATGGCAGCAAAAACATGATTTGTGATAAATAGAATTATCAACCGTCAATTGATCAACCAAATAGACTGTCTTTTCACATGACTTGCACTTTTGTGGTGTGCCAGCGAACACCATCTTCAGGGGCTTGAAAAGCTGAATAAATCACCTCTCCCAGATGACACAACTGCGAGAGACTATGCATTAAACTCCATGGGAGGAAGACCACAGATTAGTCACACAGCGTAGAGAAATGACTAAGGACTGTGATCGATTCTGTAAACAAAGGGCAGACTGGGAGGAAGAAACCTGGAAGTCATCGCTTGGAGTCAGGATAAAACACATGGAATGAAATGATTCAATGATTTCGGTGAACAGATGGCAAATTCTGATATGCCTTGGGAATAACCTCCCCTATAGTAACATTGAAGCACATAGTGGGTCTTTGGAAACTCTGTTGTTGTATACATAGCAGATCCACTAATAATATATGTAGGGCTTCCTCCATTGGGACATTGATAAGCCTAGGATCAATAATCTTCATAACTTCTTCTTTGTTCGAATTGGTTATCTTCTTCACGCACCCTATGATGTTCATGTCCTCTTCATATTCGCTTTCACCCACTGACTTTTTGCTCGTGATCAACTCAAGGAGAACCACTCCAAAGATGTATACATCAGTCTTCTCGTCCACTTTCAGACTATATGTGTACTCTATAAATCCAACATCCAACCTTAAATGGTAATTTAGAGCAAAGGCCAATGGCAAATTCACAACAAAATAAGAAATACCTATACTATTAAGTACTTTTGACTTATACATAGTTTCTTTTATTTATAATGCGTGCTTCTCTGCCTCACTCTCTATTAGGTAGCTTTTTCTCCTTAAATCATGTTTGCATATCCCAAAAAATGAAGTACAGAACAACTCTGCATACTTTGTTTAGAATTGACAATAAAAGATCATGGATTTCAATAACAAACCATAGACTTTCGAAAAGCTAGCAGCTCAATTAAACTTTTGGGTGAGATTTTACTAAAATTGGAAATCGAGCCTTTAAAGATGAAACAACAATTTACCTGGAGCTATGTAGTCAATGGTGCCTGCTACTCACCACCGAAGTGAAACAAGGCAACTGACACAATTTCCCAAACCAATGATCCATTATCCAACTTCAACCAAAGATTCTCATCCACATGCCCAAAAAATTAAGCACAACAACTTGCATGAAAGAATGACTAACATACCTCATGGTGACGGTGACTTACCATCTCCCATACACCGGGTTTCTTGGATGTGATGAGCCTCAGTTGACCTGTAGTTGTAAAGGTGAATGTGGCGGGTTGTTGGGCTCCCATCTATAGATATGTTGATCATCATCATGGTCGGGATCATGTTCTCCATTGTGGGCCACGAGACATGATCTCGTCTAGTTACGCCTAGGCATGGGGGGGTAACAATACTCATGTTGGTTGACCTGTAGTTGTAAAGGTGAATGAAGGGGGTTGTTGGGCTGCCATCTGTAGACATGATAATCATCATGGTCGAGATCATTTTCTCGATTGTGGGCCATGAGACATGATCTTGTCTAGTTACCCGTAGGCATTGGGGGGTAATAGTACTCATGTTGAGTTATTCTGAGTTTAGTGTGGATTTCAATTTGTTAAATATAGATCTAATATGCTTGTCTTGGCCCTGTATACAGATGACTTCATTGTTGCAGGAATTCCCAAACAGTTCATGATGTGGTCTGAGAAGATTTTTACTAATGAAGATGGCATGAAGGACAAAGGAGGTTGGCAGGTTGTTGATGCAGTATTCCTCGCATAGAAGGTTTTTACCTTAAATATTCTGAAGAGAGTTCATAGTATAGAAAGAAGTAGTGATCAGATTCACGTTTCTTCTGTTTTGTTGATGATCAACTGGTTGACCAAGCCCCTAGCAGAGGGGAGGTTCAAGATGCAAAGGGAGCATCTTGTGTTTGGCAGAGAGCACTTTTCTCGATAAGAGGGAGTAATGGATTTTTAGTAACTCCAAAAGTGTCCAACAGAGAGCCATTAATGGAATCGGTGAGCAGAGAAGACCTAGGTGCACACAAAGAAGGCACTACAGTTTATACAACAGCCTTAAAGATAGCAACATATGTATGCCCTCCTTCAGCAGTTCCATGCAGCAATAATGAAAGTGTAGGGGCATTTATGGAGAGAGATTGAGGGCACATGCATGCCCATGCCAAAAGCATGAATGTACCTGATCCAGGTGGATATCGGTGGCCACCCACCTTTTCCGACTGGCTCAAAACAATTTTCTGGCAATTTTGGCAATTTACTATTTTTAGCAGGTTTTAACTTCCGGAGCCATTTTGAGGGCCTAAATGAAGGTTTTTTGAGATCGAGGTTCTCAATGATAGCTAAAGGCATGATTGAGCCCCAAAAATGAATCTCCTCTATGATACCTTTCCAATGAGCTATCACACGCCTAAAACGAAGATCGTATGCAAAAGTTACGACCCCGAGAAGTTGATGTACTAACTTACCCAAACGGGGCCCACATGAATTTTGGCGCTTCATCTCCTAGGG
>JZKD02S1673259.1:892980-905725 GCA_000966675.3 Picea glauca
GATGTTCATTCAGAGAGATCATACCTTCTTGATAGGACAATGCCATTTCCTTCCACTTATCAAGCTCTTCCTGTAAAAATATAAGGGAAGGACGTTCATAGGTAGAAACTCCAACTTCCCTAGCTTCCACTACAATATGTGTAGATGTCATCTTAACCTTTATGTCTCGTGGTGAATACCCTGTAGGTCTAAGAATATCATCCCAAACTGAATAGGGCTCCTCCTTTGGTATCTTAGTATCCCATTTTTCTGGAGAGGTCACTTTATTAAAGGTTTTGGACATATAAACATGGGTGTTTAGCCCTACAATCTTGGACATTTCCCTAATCTGTTTCTTCATTTCCCTAATTTTTTTCCTCAGTTTCAAATTTCTCCTTTTCAATTTCATAACTTGCTTAATCAAAGAGAGATGTTTCTTCTTACCTTTCATGGCACCCATCGTGATAGGTTCCCATTATTCTATCTTCACTTTAATTGGTTTTTGTGCAACGAACTTAGTATTGACTGGTTCTTCGGAGGTTGGTTCTCGTGTAACAACATTTCCATCAATCATTTCATCTATGCCTAGTTCTTTTGTAACATGCTCAATATTAATTGGTTCTTTAGTGGTTGGTTCTTGTGTAACAGCCTCCTCATCAATCATTTCGTCCATGCTTAGTTCTTATGTAATAGGCATGGAATCCTTTGTAATTGTCTTTGGTGTTGCGGTTACTTCCTCTGAGATAGGTACATCCTCAACATTATTTTTTAATTCGACGATTGGTTCTTGTGTGGCAGTCGTGTGACTAGTTGCAAAATAAAACAACAAGGAAATCTTTTTTGGTTACCATGTAATTCAATTATGCTGGTGCTAAATTCTTGCTGGCATATTAGATGGCGTAAGGTTTCTTGTCCTCCTATTTTCCTAGTACAACCCCAAAAACAATGTTGGAGGTGTTCGAGGAGATGTGAAAGGGTAGTGTCCAATCTGGTGCACGTAAGACAAGAGCTATAGACACCAATGTTTTTAACTCTTCGAAAGTAGACTGAAATTTGTTACTCCATAAGAATTTTGCATCTTTCATAAGTAAAACAAATAGAGGGGATGCAATTTTGGAGTAATTTTCAATGAAACACTGATAGTACCCTATTTTCCCTAAAAATGGGCATAGCTCTTTCTGCGTTTTTGGAGGCGACATACTCAAAATTACCTGATTTTTTGTTGAATTGACCTAAATCCTAGTAGCAAATAGAAAATGTCCCAAGAACACTCCTTATGTCATCATCATGTGGCACTTTTATGTACTCAAAGAAAGGTTAGTATTCTTACATCATTGAAGTGTGTTTTCTAGATTAGATAGTGCCTCTTCAAACTCAGTTCCATATTGAGTAAAACCGTCCATGTATATTTCAACACTATCATTAACTAGATCAGAAAAAATGCCTAATATCGCCCACTAGAAAGTAGCAGGTGCATTACAGAGCCCAAAATGAAGGACATGATATGAAAATGTGCCCCAGGGCTAGGTGAAGGTTGTCTTATCCAGGTCATTGGGAGCAATCTATATTTGATTATATTTATTGAAGCCATCAAGGAAAGAAAAGTAATTCTTTTATGATAGTGTGTCTAGGACTTGGTTAATAAATGGCAAGGGGAAATGTTCTTTTTTCATAGCTTTATTCAATTCTTTTTATTCCACATAGGTTTGACATTTTCAAATTTTCTTTGGGAAAAAAATGAGAGGTGATACAGATTTGCTGTCAGATATCGTATAAATAAAATTAACATCCAAGAGTTTCTGGAGTTCCTTCTTAACAATGTCCCTCAGGGAAAGGTTCCTCCTCCTTTGATGTTGTTGGTTGGGGATGCAATCTTTTTTGATGTAGATATGATGGGTACAAAGATCAAGATGTAAACTCTTAATATCCTTGTAATCCCATGTGAGGGATTCTTTTTCTACTTTTAGAACTTGTAACAACTTGTCAGTCTGTGCAAGGGTCATGTTTGGATTGATGTTCAATGTTTTCCCTGGATCGATTTCAATTGGGATGCTATTGTGAATAAAAGTTGTTGGTATACCTTCTTCCTCTTATTCTGGATTCAATTTAGGAACTTCATTATTTACTGCATTTTCTATCAGTTGATACATAGGTTGAGATATAGAGGAGGAGTTGTTGATAAAATTAATGATAACATCATCCTCTGTTTCAATTTTAAAAGACATAGTTTTTTCAATTGTCAAATTGGGTTGAAAAATCTCATCTTCATGTTTGAAATGATCCCATAAAGGGTTCTCACATGCCAGGCTAGGTTTTGTTGGTGGGTAAAGGACCAATTTTTTTGTAGAATCCCCATGGAAAATTTACATATTCCTTGTCCTGCATCTGATATAAGCATTGGTCATGGCTAACCATGACCTTCCCAAAATTAGAGGGTGGACTTGAAGATGATATTTTTTCTATAGGATCACAAATTCTGTTGGATATGCCTAAGAATCCACAGAGATAACAACATCCTACATGACCCCCTTTGGTTAAAGGGTAAACCGGTCAACTAATTCAAGGATTGTGGGTGTTGGTCTAAAGGTTTGTAGAACCTAACATTTTCCAGGTTTCCTTGGTCATAATGTTAATATATTCCCCCATATCCACTAATGTATTGGAAAAATTCTTCCCTTATATATGGAAAGTGACTTTCGGATTCCTAGGGTCATCATAGTTAATGGGTGTATCCTTACCCAAAATTAAGTTAGATAATTTTCTCAAAACATGGATAATGGGTAAATCCCTAGGTTTTCTTTCTGGTTTATTAAGGCATAGCTCTCGAATAGTTTTAGTGTAAATAGGTACATCCCTTATTTCTTGTAACAACGAAATTTTGACGCACAGGTTTTGGATTTCTCCCAAAAGTTTAAACTCGGGTTGTGGGGGTGTCTTAGCTATTTCCTTTTTTTTTTTGGATATGGTGAAGTAACAACTTGAGTGTGGGTTGGGATAGTAACAAATGCTTGTTCTATTGTTGTTGCTACTATGGGAGTTGCAACATGTGTATAGTTTTCGTTTCCTTCATTATGTTGCTCTATTTAAGGAGGTAGGGGATTGTCCTCCAACTCTTCAATGATTATTGGTGAATTTTTTGGGCGAATTACCCTCCTGGAACTAAGGTGTACATTGTTACATACAAGGGGGCCAATAATATAGGATGGAAGGGTTGGTGTTTCAACCTTTTGAATCATCTTATTATTTTGATTTCGATTAACCTGTACATGTAATTGAGGTTGAATCACATGAAAATTCATTGAGGTATTCATTGGCACATTCATATTAAGTTGAAACTCTGGTTTCACAGGAAATTGTGGAGGTAGTGATAGAGGAACTTGTGGTTGGGGTGATGGAAATTGTTTTGTAGGGAAAGAGGGATTCCACCAATTTAGTGGCCAAGGATAATTTTGAATTGGTTGGGATGGCCACTGTACCCAAGTTAATGGATATTGGAATTATTGGGGGCTTTGCCAGTTTAGATTGATAAGTTGTGTTTCTTGAGGATTATAGTGACTATTCCAAGTATTGACAAATGTATAAGGGTCCTGATTCATACCTAGAGGTCATGCCTTCCATGACTTCTTCGAATCTAGAAAGTAATATGGTTTGAACTCTTCGTTGGTGCCCTGGTAGACCGCCTTTAATATAGGTAAATATGGGCATGATTATGTTGGACAATCTTGATCATAAATTCTACATATCTCGACAACTTTTACTAGGCACTCTCTTGAGGAGTGTTTCATTCTACATTTCACGAAGAATATGGAAAGTGCCTTTTCAACCTCCAATTGTTTTTGTTTAGATTGAAACATGTCCAACTGTGAGGATAATTTCCCGATAATGTTAGTTTTGAATTCTTCCAACAAATTTCCAATCTCCTTACGAGTTAATCCCCCATTAGATTATTTTTTGGCTCTAGTGGGGAAGTCCCTGATTCATGGTTTACTTCTAGACATTCCCCTCGAACATCTTCTAAATAGATCACAAACTGCCTCATGAATTTCCTTATATATATTCCCTTTTCCCATTAGATTCAACATATCCAACCATTCATCTTGCATTCATTTGATCAAAATTTTCTTCAATATGTCACTACCCAGAGTGGTATGTGAGGATCTCTGTAAATTGTATTGGAACACTCTACATAATCTTCCATATTATCACCCTCCTTTTATGTCATTTTGATTATTTCTTCCCTAAGCTCTTGAGATCTGCAATATTCTTGGTACTTCTCAAGGAAGGTTTTCTTCATGTCATCCCAAGAGGTTATATTACCACCACCAAGACCCATAAACCATCTCAGGGATACTGCCTTCAAGGTAGCAAGGAATAGTTTCAACTTCTGTAAATCAATGGCATAGTCATAGCTCCAACACAACACATCAAATTCAAACAATAAGGAATCTAGATATTCAATGATGATCCCATGAAAATTATGGAGGGATGATAAATATGTTGGCTTCATAGGTGCACCTCCATGTGTATCAACAATAGGAAATTCAATCCTAGAGGTTGTATTGACCATGTTTTCCCACAACCTCCAATAGTCTTCTGGGATTCCAAATTCAGGAGGTACTTGCTAAGGTGGAATATGTTCCTTTACCTTTGGTGTTGAAGGTTTTGCAACACTTCCTTGATCTAGAATTGAAATTTTATGGGTTGTTCCACGTATCGAACTTTGACAATATGGTACAGGTTACCCTGTTTCCCCTTGTCCCTCTACTAGATTTTGAAACTCAAGTGTTGATACCACTGAAGGTTTTCATTACAATCCTGATTCTTTTCTTAGATCAGATTTGACCATCTCAATGGAATTAATTTTAGGATTATGCCGATGAGAGGTTCCTACATGAGACACCACTTTTGCAACATTATGAGATCTTGATTCTGCCTTTAAAATAATCTCTGGTATATATGTTTTTCTTCCTTGATACTTTTATCCTCAACCTCCTTTACTTGCATGATTATTAGTTTTGGGGGGGCTTTCTCTACCTCTATTCATGCATTCAATATGCTTTTTCACCCATGCAGTTTATATGCTTCGGTGCAGGTGAGACATGAGTCTATCATGATAACCTAGGGGTTGGTGATAGATGCATAGGTTCTTACCTTCCATATTTACTTCTCATGCTTAAGTAGCACCATAGATAATGTAGCTAATCCAACACTAAATTGTAATTTTTCACCCTTATAGCCTCCCTAAAAACGACGCCAAAATGTTGGGGATTTTAAATGTCTTTTTGAGACAACTAATAGCACTTCGTATTAATTATCAAACCAAGGGTCATCTTTTATTTCAAGGATATGTGCAAAGACTATGCAGGCTACAATTTTCTCTATAGTGATGGTAATTATAATGATCGTGTAGTAAATGAATGGAATCTCAATCAATCTATTTTGTCTTGAAAGAAACACATTTCAAATCACTTTGTGAAGAATCATGAAAAGGGAAGATCACACTTAATCCAAGCAATTCATTACTGAAAATAAAACTACATTCAATTCTTGCAACACTCATTGAAAAGAGAATCACTCTTGATCCACACCACTCTTGTTGAAAGGAAATAACAACTGAAAATATAAACAATCCAATAGTACTTTTTGACCAATCCTGCTATAATTTTAATAAAAAGACTATCTATTAACAAAGAATACAAATGATGCAACCAAACCAAAATGAAACTCCAACCAACAAAAGTAACAACAGTAAAAAAGATCCTCGATTCCTGCTAATAATCAACCAATCTATGCAAGTAATAACTCATGTAATTAGCATTGTTCAAGAACAAATAACAATCCACACATACCAATAATCACTATAGAAACTAGAATCATGAAAAAAGACTGTAATAAATCTACTTAATAAAGAAAATGGAACTGCAACAATTGATTAGCGAAGGGGGCGATTCCTTCACCAACCAAGGTTGTTGAAGAAACTCAAAAATTAATGCTCAGATAGCATGAACCAATATACTCATATTATATAAAAGAGATGATACAACAAGTCCACCAAATTCCTAGTACACACTATGTTCCTTTCTTTTTCCAACCTCCCCAACTTGAGAGGGTTCCTATTATTTATACATTTCTAGATAAAAATCTTTACACAATAGAATATCGGATTTGATCAATACATAGCATAAGATATTTTTCACATTCATGATGTTGCAACCGATGTATAAAACAGATCATTTAGGTATATTATCACAACCATGAATATTTGCAACAACTGGTACTCATGTTTCTTTTGGTGACTTTTCCTTGTCATGCTGGAGCTTCTCTGCTCCTATACTTGAGCATTAGTCAAAGAAAAAATTCTTAAGTATCAACGAGACCTTGGAAGTGGAAACATCATGGCTCAAAGGGTGACAACATGTAGAAGTAACAAGATATAAAAGGGGACACCATTTTTGCTCATGAAGGAGTAACAACATCAAATCCTTGAATGAACACAACCTATTTCTAGTCTGCAAGTATATGCCTCCAATCTATCTCATTAGTAAAATCGAAATCAAGTAGGAAACTGCTTAACATACCATATTACTACTTAAACAATTAAATTCATGAAAAGGTTGTGCCTTGTGTTAAAACATGAATTAACATGCAATATATTTTCAAAAGAGGGTAAAAGATGACTTAAAGTATCACCAAAACAAGGTACATGGATGGAAAAAAGGGTACAAATCCTGGGCCCAACATAATATATGGAGACTCTTTGAATGATTGGATCCAAATGGTTTTAACTCCAATCCTAGGGTATGGGTGTTGATTTCATATCTTAATCAGAGGGAGGATTGACTTACTTTTTAATTTTGAGTAGGACTAAAAAAATACTAAAGGGTTAATGGTATTTAGGGACAAGGTTTTTATCTCTAAAATTTTGGACTACTTGTTTATTTCCCTAGACAAAATTCTCTAAGACAATTCCAATCTGGCTTAATATTTCTAGCTTACTTTTGGAGTTGTGGTCTAAGAAGATCTTAAAGGAAGTATATGAAAACCTAGGAGAAAGAATTGGCACTGATGTCTCTTTCAAATACATTGTTTATCACAGAGTGGATAAGATCTTGGTTGAGGTGGACATAAGTGAAGGCATGTTGAAGAATATGGATATTGTGCCGGGGAATGTAGCTTATTCTCAATTTCTAGACTATATCAAAATACCTTAGTCTAGTGTGCTCACTATCATGTATATGGCCATATTGTAGAGGACTGCTCCAATATTTTTCAAGAAAAATATGGAGGAAAAAACTATATGTGAAGAGGAATAGTGAGGAAGGTCATCTAATCCAAAAGGATCCTAAGGAAAAAATAATGCAAAATGAGGCTACTAATATTATCATGACTAAAGAAATGAGAAACAATATCATTGTCCAAAAAATGCTATATGGATAAAGAAAAAGAGGTATAGAAGGATTCAATAATGAACTCCATCCATTGCATACACTCAATATCCAAGGAGGTTAAAGTCAACAAGGAAACTATTGAGGGGATGACATATTTGACAACACTAACTTTGGGTAAGTCCTTATAGTCTATATCTAGTTTAAATTCCACTCGAGTAAGGTTATATTAGATTTTGGAAATAAAAAATATTGGCCCTCCCACTGAAATTATAAATGAACCTTGGAAGGGTTATAGGGTTACTGATAAGACAAAGGATATGATCCTAAGGTCGATTATCAAAAGAAATTTCCTTGGAAGAGAAATGTGTTCTCCTCCTCATAGTTGGGAATCTTCCTTGGTGATTTATCCCATGATGATGATCCTTTCTTGAGGGGTTTTTATCCATAGATGATGGAATTATATCCCACTTGCTTCACAAACACAGATCCAATACGAAATTAAAAAAATTGTACTATACTATTTCCATTCAAGTATTATTATATAAATCTATCTTCAAAAATTATATTAGGCCTCTATTCTTGATGAAAGTATGATTACAACAATAAATTCCATGTCCCAAATGGATAGACAATGTCAAACAATAAACCCATTGTTTATTAGTTAGAGATGTAACTGATTGAAAACACCCAAATAATTCTTTCAAATTTGTTTCACTACTCTATTTGTGGATAAGCAGGACCAATGTTAGCCACCAATGCCACTACACTCCCTCTACTAGTCATAAGGGTACCTTCCTAGGATCACCTTGGTTATCAACTCACCATGGACTCTACCAACATTTGAAGAAAGGATGAATGATGGTCACTATGCTTGGCCTCTAGGGTCTTCAACCTACATGCTACTTTCTACAACTACTAAGCTCTCTATAGTCTTCAAGTTTCAATCATACAAGCTCTCTCACTCTTACTATAAATGATTGTGCATGAATGGTGTTTCTCCCTATATTCTACTCACTTAATATTCTCCTCTATCATATGAAAAAAAGGCTACGGTTATTGTTCAATTACTAGTCTAAGAACCTCTTCTTTAAATATTGTGAATGTGTTAATGGGAAAGCTAGCACCATGTGAAATCAATATAAACCATCTGCTATTACATAAGAGCTCTTTCCAGAAATTATGGAAGTATTCATTTAAGTTTTCAACCTAAATTGATGTGTATAGATAAGTGAAATTTACTTTTATACAAGTGTATTTTTTCACTTTGTTTTGAAGGCATGACCGACCAACCATAGAATGAAAGTCAATAATCATGTTGACATCTTTAATATCTAGTCTCTGAATATCTCCACTTCTCCAATGAACTTGAGGCCACCATCGAATATTTTGTGGATTCATGAGGATATGTGAAATGGTTGTATCCTTCAAAGAATCACATGGAAGGAAATATAGAGAAATCGATGTATCCAAATAATTCCCATTGAATATAATTTT
This sequence comes from Picea glauca, assembly GCA_000966675.3. Taxonomy (NCBI): domain Eukaryota; kingdom Viridiplantae; phylum Streptophyta; class Pinopsida; order Pinales; family Pinaceae; genus Picea; species Picea glauca. Next base: position 901,842 of record JZKD02S1673259.1, read on the forward strand.
GCATATCTCTTTAATTCCTAGGGAGCTTAGGAATTCCAACAGAATTATCCACGCAAGGCATGTTTCTACACACACATTCCATCTCTACTAGTAGTGATCTATATAACTTCAATTGGACACCAACAATGTCTAATCCTTGATAAAAATGAATATCAACTACAACCACAACAACAATCCAAAATGTGATAGGGAGAGAGAATGTTTGTGGGATGTATGCATCTTTGGGGCATGCATATAGTCACCATACAACCATGTACGATTGTAGGCATCCTCTACTATGAAATTAATGGATGTACAACCTGTAGGAAGGTGGAAAAGGCATATGGGATGAAGTAAACACCTAGGACGAAAATAATTTAACCCAAGGAGGAGGAATTACAGTCTAGGAAGAGAGAGAAATTCATCCAAACAACCAAAAACATTAGAAACTCTCTCTGCAATAGTGAAAAAACCCTATAATAACAACCAACAATCTCTAAGACTGGATTCACATCCAATGGAGAAGGTTTACCAGTTGTTGTATTTCATCATTTTCTAGTGGATAATGAAATTCTAAGTGCACTTGGTAGTGCTAAAGTTGGGAATGGGTTCTCACACCATTAAGAAAACACAAGCAATGATTAAATATAAAGGATTGCTTCCAATAACTCACATTTTGAGTCCAATTCACAATTTAAATTCAATGCCACATATATTTTAGATAACAATCCATTAAATGAAAACCAATCACTAAATGATGCAATCATGCACATATTAGACATAGATATTTTACCCTAGAAATTTAAATGGAAAAACTAGCTTCAAATCATGGCTTGAATTTCATTTGCACAATCTTTGGTTACAATGATGTTCATGTTCTTTGTGCATCCTCACCTCGACAAAAATACCCCTTGAGGGTGAAAGTATAGGAAGAAATAGGGAGATTTAGCATAATGGGAAGGTCAAAGGGCATGGTATTTCATTTCCCATTCCTCAGTATATTCTCCTCTTCTATTCTTATTTTTATTTTTGATTAATCCTTTTTTTCTTATCATTTTGTCTTATTCCACTTTTACATTTACACTTTTTTTCATAGTTTTTATAGCCTTATTTAATTATAAAATTAAATTCAAGGTGTTGAGTCTTACAACCATTTGTTTGTTTGGATTCATTTTGGATGAAACCTCCCCATTGAAAGGCCTTTTGGTCTCCAAAATCTCAAAGGGAACCAATTTGGATCAATGTACCTTTTTGTCTTCTTCTTTGGAACATGGATCTAAATTTAGCTCTTCACTATAGCTCTAAATATGTCTCTAGATTGTGGCTCTAGCCAGTAGCTCAGTTTCACGATATGGCTATGGATCTAGTTGTTGGATCATTTTTTCTTGCAATGCATAATTCTGCTCACTAACTCTCATTTCTAAGTGATCTCCATATATGAACTCTGTAATAAGAATTCATTCCCATCTCTCTTAGACTTGGATACAATCCATATTGGTAGTCAACGAAGTTAAATTGAACGATATTCTTTGTTCAATATGACCCCATCATGCTATGATGTCACATAAAAGTTCTGCAAGAGAAGTGTGGTTTGTGTTCTCTTGCTAGCATCAATTGCTTCCTAGCATGGAAATAACCCACTGGTTCCTACACTTGCTTACAAGCATGTCTTAGTTCTCAACAACAATCCCAAGGTCATTGATATTAATGCACCAGCCTCTAGAACATATTCAATAAGGTTTTATTCTAAAATATTATAGGTAGAAACTGGAATGGGGAGACTTAGGTTGTTGGCATCAACTCATTGTCCTCTTCAATGGTGATACATACTTCCTATGCTGCTATCTCTTTTGGTACAAAGTCTTCTCCTTGATTTGGATATGTAGTGAGGTATTTATTTCTATCTCCTAATGATACCCATATTCTCACTTAAAGGCCAAATATCCCCTTGATAGGTCATCTATGGTGGTTTGAGATGTCATTCATGACCCTTAAGCCCTAGAAACTACCTGAAAAATTGGGAGGTTGAATGTGTTGGTTTGAGGCATTGTGTTTGGCCCTAGATGCATAAAATATTTGTACTTTGGTGAGGCTTGGTTTCCCCCCTGTTGGAGTTGCCTTTGTTTTTTCTAGCCCGTCTCAAATTTCATATCTTAATGTTCGAAATAGAAATATGGTTTTCGTATTTTCTGTCTGTGGTTTCAAAATCTCTAAAGTCTTATCACGCAAGCAACGATGGCTATTGTACTCTCGAGGTGAGTTATACTTTCCGGAAAAAGTCTTTTCCCCCTTTTGTTCTACCTCGGGATTTCGCGTGTTGGATGCTATAGATCACGTAGTTCATAAGTCTCGAGCAACGAAACAACGAAATAACTTTAAAATTTCACCCAGGGCAGTGACGGGAGTAAAGTTTTCCTAAATCATGATTAAACGTCATCGGGTTTTCTCACCTCGGCGTTCACCAAATCCAAAAGTTTATTGTCATAGCCCTGATAGCCGAGACCACGAAGTCCTTAATTTAGTAACCCGTGTCAAGGTTAAAAGTAAAAGCTAAACCATGGTAAAGTTCTGTTGGCAATTCGCCACTCAACGTTTTCTTTTTAAAAAGTTACACTGTCTAAGCCCCGACTCGCGAAATAATGATAAGGATATGAACATAATTAATTAATTACTTAATCCAAATTTATCTTCCCTTTTAATTAAGTCGTATTATCACGATCTCGCGGTTTCGCAGCTCGGCATGCAAACTTCTCGAAAACTTACCTTCAAAGCTCCGGGTTACGATATGGCGAATATAAATAATTACGTAATCGATTAAGCACATAATCACAATTGCGGTTTTATTAACCAAAATCGATCATCGCAAATTTGGGGGTTAGAGGTTCAAAGAGTTAAAGCAAAATTCTCGATACGATGAGTACCGAAAGAGTAATTAATGTTGGTAAAACCGGATTAATTAAGCTAAATCAATTTCTCTCGTGTTTTGATGCTTGCACGATTTACGAGGCAGTCTTATTTGTTCCATACGCCAACTGACATTTCTAACCGCCAAAATTTATGGCATTAATTATGAAATAAGGCGAATAGACGAATAAAGATTGTGTTTTTATTGCTAAATTTATTCCTAAACATGATTTGACAAATCTGGTCTAAAAAGTACCGAGTTTTTGAATATATATAGAGCCGTGGTTCATTATAACAAAGGCATTTTTATATTATGCAGAGCACACTTTCTCAGCGAGCTAACTTCTGTATGTATATGTGTTTTTATCGCAAAAGAGCTAAAGCAGGTTCTCCAGGCATGGCCCCACGAAAAGCATCCAAGGCCAGTGTTGAGGTTTCGGGACAAGGTTCGGACAATGTCGTTGATACTTCACCTCAAAGTATTGACTTGGTCCTGAATTGGTCATTCGTTTCTGATGTTCTGCTGGCTGAATTAGTGGATTATTTCGATGATTCCAGTGACAATGAAAACGACAACATTATTGGGTATGTGTTATATTCTTTGCACGAGTAGTAGTGTCTAAGCATCTGTGCCGAGTGTGCAGGGGGGTTAGAGGGGGGGCCGCAAGGCCCCCCCTCGGGGGGTGCAGGGGGGAGGATCCCCCCACATGGTTTTTTGCGATGGTTTTCTATTTCTGGTTAAGGAATTAGGGTTTTGGACTAATCCAGGTCATTGGGTTAGGGTTTTGGATGTTGTTGGCTCCTATACGTATATTGTATTGTAAACAATGTAACACAATGCATGAATATAATATATGACTGGTTTTTCCCGGTTTGGGTTTCCAGTTGAAAAATATCTATGTAATGTTTGTATTTGCCATTGTATCTTTTCTGTTCTTTTCTGAATATCAGTTTGCAGTAGATATTGTACAAGGTTAGAATTTACATTTGGTATCAGAGCT
>JZKD02S1673259.1:924092-963133 GCA_000966675.3 Picea glauca
GAGATTTATATGTAGCAGCCACAGGGGTATGAGGTCAAAGGGAAGGAGAATTTGGTATGCAGGTTGAAGAAGAGCTTATATGGCCTAAAGCAAGCTCCAAGGTAGTGGTATTTGATGTTTGATAGGTTTATGATAGAACAGGGTTATAGTAGATGTCATTCTAATCATTGTGTTTATTTTAAAAGGCTAGAAAATGGAAGCTATATTATCTTGCTATTGTATGTAGCTGACATGCTTGTTGTAGGGTCTAATATGCAGGATATAAATATGCTTAAGAATAAATTAGCCAATTCATTTGCGATGAAGGATTTGGGTGCTACAAAGAAAATCCTTGGCATGAGAATAACAAGAGACAGGAAAAATCGAAAGTTTACATTGTCTCATGGTGAGTACACGGAGAAGGTGTTGGAGAGGTTTAGAATGTAGAATGAAAAACCCATTAGTACACCTTTGGCCAGCCATTTCAAATTAACTAAGGTAATGTGTCCCAAGACATAGGAGGAGATAGAATACATGTCCAGGGTCCCTTATTCATCAGTAGTTGGTAGCTTGATGTATGCAATGGTTTGCACAAGGCCAGATATTGCACATGCAGTGGGAGTTGTGAGAAGGTATATGAACAATCTAGGTAAAGAGCATTGGGAGGCAGTAAAGTGGATTCTCAGGTATTTGAGAGGTACTACTACTCATGCATTATGTTTTGGAGGTTTCGACACTTTTCTACAGGGATATGTTGATTCAGATATGGCAGGTGATAAAGACAATAGGAGGAGCACCACAGGGTATGTTTTTACTATAGGTGGAACAACAGTCAAAACTGCAAAAGGTTGTTGCACTTTCAACAACAGAGGTAGAGTATGTTGTTGCTACAGAGGCTAGTAAAGAGATGATTTGGTTACAGAGGTTTATGGAGGAATTGGGAAAAAAGCAAGAGAATAGCAGGTTGTACTGTGACAGTGAAAGTGTCATTCATCTTGCAAAGAACTCAGCCTTCCATTCGAAGACTAAGCATATACAATTGAGGTACCACTTCATACGATCCACTTTGGAAGATGGACATTTGAAGTTGGAAAAGATACACACTAGACAAAATCCTATAGACATGTTAACAAAGGGAGTAACCAGGGAGGAACTAAGTTCCTGCTCAATTTTAGTTGGTCTTCAAGAATGAAGATGAAGATGAGAAATTTGACAGGTCCAAGAAGGTTCAGAGTTCAACATATACAACAATGGTGGAGTTGTTGAGATCAGTCTCCAAGTGGGAGATTGTTGGTTGTGGAGCCTGATTATCTTCCTAATTTAGAGGTATTTTACTTTTAGCCATGTTTATACCCCATGAAGTATTTACACGCCAGAAGTATGTACACTCTTCCACACAGGGGAGTGCAGAGGGGGGGTACCTCCTCTGTGAGGTCCGGGGGGGATATCCCCCCAGCTGGGGGGTCTGGGGGCAAGCGGGCCCCCAGCAGGTGTTCAGGGGTGAAGCCCTCGAAGGAAAAATTCCCTTGTAAATGTATATTGTAATTTCATTGTAAATATGGATCATTCATTATAAGGTCGCAGATCTAACGATAGAGATTATGTTAGGGTTTTTTTCCCTAGAAGGCAACTCTCTTTTATGAGGGAAATGTATTGCGGCTATGGTTGATGGTGAATATTGTATTTTGAGATAGGAGACTGTGAGAGAAAGAAGAGGAAGTTACATCGGGTTTGTTGTAGGTTGTATCCCTTCATATGCTGGATAATAATAAAGGAAGGATCCAAAAATTTCTCTGGTGGATGTAGCCCACACTGGGTGAACCATGTAAATCTATGTCTCTATCGTATTGTGTATCTTCTATGCTTTTATTCCACATTTGTTTTATTTTATTGCTCCACGGTCCTATTTTTCTAACATTCCCGGGTGCCAAAAAGCCGAAATGCCGAAAGGTATCTCGCTAAGCTACTTTCTGTGACAGGGATGAAGAAAATTCAAGTGTTTACTAAAATGGTAGTTCTTTCAAGGAACTCACTCCTCTCTGTATGGTGAGGGAAATTTCTCGAAAGGAGGTGCCTTCGAGGAAGTCCAACCAGGGCATCGCGTGAGTTAAGTAAATGGGACAAAACTCCCGAGAACAGACTTGAAATCTGAACTTGTTCAATATATATATATATAAACCGAATATGGTCATACAAGTATAGTCATGCATCCACCATTTCCGATCAAAACACCAGGCAAACACTTCTATATAGAAACCATTTATGAGTGTACAAACCATGATCATGCATTCCAGGATATTCAATTCAAGATACAGGATATAAATACTTATCAGAAAACACCAGGTGTGACACAACTGCTGAGTGGGGTGCTCATTTCCACCCAACCGTAGGCTCAGTGATTCCAATTGGATTTACCACTAGCCACCCCCAAGCTAGAACACGATGCTTTGAGAATCAGTCTCCTACTTCTCGCTTGTCGAAGTCAAGGACGAAGGTTACTGTCCTTCTCCTCTGTTCAAGACCTTCTCTGTCTCTCCAGAGTTCCCTTCCACATTTGATTCTGCAATCTCTCGCCGTGTCTCCTCTCTTCTCCTCTCCCTTCCACACTTCTTTCCTTCGAGGTTGTGTGTGGCATGAATTTCCCTGTCCGATGGTCAGGTCTGATAGCTCTAAGGATGGGCGGTTCACCCCCATCCCCTCATTTACTCTTGAGGAGCCTCCCCACCTACCATCCGGGTGGGTAATTCATTCCAGGGTCTAAGAGCGAGCTTTGGTTTCCGAGCACGTACAAACCAGTACAGTTTCGGTTCGGTGGAAGTTAATGCAGTCACTCTCGGCCCCTTCCACCACCTATCATCAGCCATCGTGGTCTCCTTCATCACATTCCCCTCCTAGCAATCATGCTTCATATATTCCTGATATTTTTTACATTCATTGACCTTTTATACAAAGGTCTATCTAATCAAACATTCACATCTTTGAGTTTTCCATAGTTCTTGGCCAATAAATTTATTTTTACAGACTGGGGGAAACAGGGTGTTACAGCCCTCCAGAGGTCATGTTTGGTGCTTTGATGAATTATTCATGGATATGGATGCCTCAAATATTTTGTTAGGACCCAAGGCACACATTTCTTCCCTATATCATTTCAAAGGCCCTCAAACACATGCACACTACTCAAAACTACCTAGTGGCATCGACTTCCCCAATCATAGGCCAAATATACTTTTTGGAGGCCACGTGTGGAAGTTCGAGGCATCCTTCTTGGCCCTCGATGGCTACAAGATTATTTTAAGGCCCAAGGTTCATGTTTATTCCCCTGACTATGTTCAAGGACCCAAGACCCATAACTAGTTCCCAAAAGTGATAACAATACCTATATCACTATTTAGAGGCAAAGGATGCCCTAGATAGGTCATTTGTAGTGGATTAAGGTGTCATTTTTATCCCTATAAACCTATAAACTTCATTTATGTCCCAACTCTTAGATTTGTACCCCTTACCATATCCAAGGTCCATAGACTCATAATTAATGTTAAAAAACTCTTAATGATAACTATCCTCATTTAGAGACTAATCATACATTGGAAAAGTCCTTTATGGTGGTTTAACATGTCATTGTTGCCCCTAGATTTCTAGAAGCTTCATTTAGTACCTAAGGCCTAGGACTCCTCTCTTGATCATGTTCAAGTACCCAAGACCCATACCCAATTTTATGGGACACAATCTCACAGGGATCTTACTGAATAATCTGCAAAATCTCCCTAGGACAAGTATTATCCCTTTTATATACCAAGAGGGAGTAGATTAGCATAACTTATCACTGAAGGATGTCCTCGAATGTCTCGACTATTGTGGATCTTTAGATTTGGATCTAGTCCTTGCAACCCCCTTCCTACATACAAGCAACAAAAAAAAAAAAAAACTTTCTTCCCCTGGTGTTATGAGTCACTAATACAATTCAGATCTATTCATATCTATTGATTACAAGAGCAGATCTCAATATTCATGGATATACACATAACATTTATGGGGAAAATCAATGATTTATTAATATCAAATGAAACTCACATCACAAACATACCTTTGATGTTGATGCCATTCTCCCTTGACTCCTTCCTCCTCCTTTAGCTTCTTTGTCAGGCTAGGAACTTTGACTTATGGCTATGATGGATGGAAAAGTACCTCTACAAATTGAAAACATAACATTACTCTTCAATTCTTCCTCCTCTTTCCCACGCCTTGACTTTGTTATATAGTTCTTTATAGGAGGCTTGGGAAAGCTTCTAGATCTTCTAGAAACAACTAGAGAATCAAATGATGTGAGTTCCTAATCCCTTTCCAAAAAGATACAACTCATCCACTCTCCCCTCATAACTCCCAAACTCCATAAGTTTCAGACATCATTGCTTGTTGACCTACTAGTGACCAATGATGATCATCGTTTGTTTTCTACTATGTGTCTAGTGATAATATCCAGAAAGAGCTCAAATCCTAGGAAAATTATGCATTTTGGCTTAAATATTCTTATGGATTTCCTTCTGACCCATAGGGTGGAAATTAAGGCCATAACATATGCCCCAGGGGGATTTTGAGGTCAGGGAAGGAATGGATGGCCAAAATACATTACAGAAAAGTAGTGTCTATGTGAGGTAGTGTGAGGAGACAAAAAAGGAGGTTCAAAAGTCAAATAATTCCTACAATCAAACACCAAGGATGATAATATATATAGACCAATCCCATAAGTAGAAATACTCAGAATATGAATGAGCATGGCCGCAAAAAAAAACACTACTTATCCATGGAATGAAATGCTATAACATGGCCATGAAATAATACACAACAGATCCATGTTATCAGTAGGACTGTAGCCACGAGACAATAGAATATGGATCTACATAATGAACACAATAATAGCCACCAACAAATACAATGTGGATCTATGACACAACATATATATATTAGGAAGACAACGAGCACTAAGAAGAGTTCCCCTGAATGATTCAAAGTACTCATAGACAAGTGATATACTCCATTGCAACATGGGAGGGGTGCTACAAAGGAAGGAAGTGGCCCCCAAAACCCAAGTTCTTCATCCCAAACCCCGATGGTATGAATATAAAACATTAGATGAGCTGATGTCAAGCATGGTAGAAACTATCTAATTACCGGTCGTTGATGTATATTGTTAACATATGTGAGGAGACCCACCGATGATGAAGATGGACCCCAAGGTACCTAGTACAATCTCGTGAGTGTGAATAGAGGATCCTATGTCAAATACTCGCAGAACCAATCGATCATGATTCAATGATGTAAACCCATTGTTGATCGTGAGGAGGCCTTCCACTGAGGACTACAATATCCAAGGTACTAGAAGCATGGGGCTCAAATTCAAGGCATGGAGGGGCTAAAGGAGAGATCCCAAGCCTATGGAAAATTGCAGCATGGGCACTGAATGGAAATCCGGTTGCTAACTTTGGTGCCCATAAAGGGTAGACACTATTGAACCAACAGTGATGTGCAAAAGGAGTGGCTAATATTGCAATTGACCAATATTGAACTTAAGGCATAGTGTTGGGATTATGGATGGTTAATAATGTAAAGATGGAAATTCAAGGAAAAAACTATTACTATATGCAAATTCAGACACACATAGCCCAAGTTTAGTGGATGTTTCCATATTTGTAAAAAAATCTGCGTAATCCTGTCAAGGGACATATACTAGATACCAAGGCCAATTAAGTGAAAAATGGCATTAAAATAAGAATGATCTCAAAAAATTAATAAAAACCCACTTACTTGGTCTCATGGTGAAAAAATATTTTTTTACTACCCAAAAATTTACAAAAGGAAACTCAGCTTGGTAAAAACTCATTCTTCACTTGTCAACCCATTCTCGATCAAGATTCAATGATATAAACCCATTGTTGATCATGAGGAGTCCTGCCACTGAGGACTACAATATCCAAGGTACTAGAAGCATGGGGTTCAACTTCAAGGCATGTCGGGGCTAAAGGGGAGATCCCAAGCCTATGGAAAATCAAAACATGGGCACCGAATGGAAATTCGGGTGCTAACCATGGTTCCCATGAAGGGTAGACACTATTGAACCAACAATGATGTGCAAAAGGAGTGGATAATGTTGCAAGTAATCAATATTGAACTTAAGGCATAGTGTTGGGAGTATGGATGGTTAATAATGTAAAGCGGGAAATGCAAGGAAAAAGCTATCCCTATATGCCAATTCAGACACACATAGCTCAAGTTCAGTGGATGTTTCCATATTTGTAAAAAAATCCTTGTAATCCTGTTAAGGGACATATACTAGATACCAAGGTAAATTAAGTGAAAAATGGCATTAAAATAAGCATGAGCTCAAAAAATTAATAAAAAACCACTTACTTGGTCTCATGGTGAAAAATATTTTTTTACTACCCAAAAATTTACAAAAGGAAACTCACCTTGGTAGAAATGCATTCTTCACTTGTCAAGAGAGGAGTGTGGAGGGCTTCATGATAAATCCCTCTTCCAATACCAAGTGTGGAGCTCATTATGGATATTTTTTCAGGCATTTATCCAACAATCTTGATCAAGGTAATCACTAGAAATCCTGTGCTCAGTTCCTTGCTGATTTTTCATGGTTTTGTTGAGGAATTGCATGGATTTTAGGTTCGGTTAGCAATTGGTTGATCCCAATTCCCTAATGGGTTCATGCAGTGCATCACTTGATGACCCAAGGGATTCATGCGATGCATTACAAAAATCTGGTAGGGAGTCCAATGATGGGTAGGGGAAACCCCTTGGGTTAACCGTCCATTTGCACATAAGGAAGGGTTTTTCTATCAGGTGGTGTGTTTGAGCATTTTTTGCTGATGTTTTTTTGTGTTTTTTATTTTTTTTGGATGCAAGAAACTGGCCAAGATGATTGAATGGAAGGAAAGGTCCCATAAGGCTAGAAATTATGTTGCACAAGGTGATTCCATGACCTTGGAATATCTCCAGGAATGTGGACTCCTTAATGTTTTTTGTTTTCCATTGAGTGGCTGCCACAAGTATTTACTAGACCTAACTAAAATTTCTTTATCATATAGGGGAAATTCCTACAACTGGAAATGGATGATATATAATTTTGTAAGGGATTATCCTGGAGGGGTATACCATGGCAAGTGGATTACTCACAAGGTGGAGATGAGCGTTCAGTCATGGATTTTATTGATGAGTTGTTTCAGGTGGGTTCTCATAGGATGAGCAGAGAGATCCCTATTCAGGATATTGTGGATCTACTGCTAAAGACCATCAATTTTTACATCATCCATGCCTTAGGATCAAACAAACCTCACATAGTCTCCAGGAACAACATGAAAGTGGCTGTAACACACCCACTACGAAAAAAAAAAAAATCGCCTTTTTCTTCTTTTCTTCAAGGAACAAATTTCCCCAAATTCCTATGGGGCCTGATGTAGACCCTACCATCCCTTATCCTTACCCATATGATCATCGGCTATGACCATAGGCCTTACCAGAGAGGTTCTCCCGGGTTTCGTGATTTGGGAAATCGCGATGCATGTATTCCCCTTTTTCTCTTGTCTTTTGAAGGGAAAAAACCCGAAATAGATCTAACTGTTTATCGAAAAAACAACAGCCCGGATTAGTTTTGGTACTCTTCCCTTCAGGATTTTGCATACCAAAATTTCGGGATGTGTGATGACAGGAGGTCTCGCACCTGGGTCCCCCGGGAGCTGGAACTCCGAAACCTGCATACTACACACACACACACACATATATATCTTACTCAGCCTATTTTAGGATTTTGCCATTCAAGTTTTCGTGGAATGAAACATCAAGGGGCTCATGCCCTTCGGTACCCCAGAATATGAAACACCAAAGTACCAGATTTATATGTGCTAGTCCATCTCAGGGTTTCGCATATCGGGATTTTGGGATATGCGAGGGCAAGAGGTCTCGTACCCAGATCCTCCGAGAGTCGAAACTCCGAAATAGCAAACTCTAAACTCTGAAGTATCAAGATTTCATGTGCTACACCACATCAGAACTTTCCCCATCGGGATTTCGCATCTAGTAGATACAAGGAACAAAAGCTGTCCTTTGGGGATCTCGGGTACTAAAACGTCAAAACACCCAAGGCTATACATACTCAGCCATTTTGGGATTTCGCAAGTTGGGGCTTCGCGATACAAGAGGGCGAAGATTCACACTCTTCGACTACCCGAGGGCCCAAAGGCCAATACACCCACTTGTCATACACTCGACCAAAATTTGGGGTTTTGTGGATTGGAGATTCGCGATGTGCACAGACAGGAAGTCTTGCACCTAGATCTTCTGGTAGCTGAAAATATGAGATACCAACTCTTAAACCTACTCCTCTATTTTGGGGTTTCTTCATTTGGGATTTTGCAATTAGGGATTTCGGGACTTGCGAGTACAAGGGAATACGCCCTTGGGTATTCCAGGTGCCGAAACACCGAAATCTCATAACTTACCCACATGCTAGCATTTTGGGATTTTGCAAGTCGAGGTTTTAGGACTTGAAAGTACAAGGGATTACACCCTTGGTTATTCTAGGTGCCGAAACACCGAAATATCCTAACTTCTCCATACTATTATCACTTCGGGGTTTCATGAATTGGGGTTTTGGGGTTTGCGAGTACAAGGGAACTCACCACTTAGGTACCCTAGTGGCTAAAACACCGAAATACCATTATCTAAGAGAACCACTCCCTCTCATGCAGGGTTTTAAGACTTAACCATAAAATCCTCCTTTGGGTCCTCATGCAATTTTCACTAGGTTTGAAGACCAGATCGAAAGGTCTTCTGGAAAGTAAGGTAGTGATCCCGAAAGGGTGCCCCTGTGGGGAAATCTATCCAGGGAATCATGTAAGACAAATAAGGGAACAAATATCCAGAGAACAGACTTGAAATCTGAATTAATTCAATATATATATATATATATATATATATATATATATATCTACATAAGACAAATGTGGTCATTCCAGTATAAGCATACAACCATCATTTCTGATCAAAACACCACACAGACAATCTTATACTAAAACCATTCATAATTGTACAGACCATGAGCATACATGTCAGAATATAAATTTCAAGATATAAGATATAAAACTTATCAGAAAAGCACCAGGTTTGATGCAACTGCTGAGAGGGGTGCTTGTTTCCACCCAACCATAGGCTCAGTGATTCCAAATAGATTTACCACTAGCCACCCCTGAGCTCAAACCATGATGCTGTGAGACTGAGTCTCTATTCTTCATAAGTCAAGAACGAAGGTTACTCTCCTTCTTCTCTACTCATCAATCACTTTGTATATTTTCCAGAGTCCTTCCGATTTCTCCCCTCTTGCAATCTCTCCTTGCATCTATCCCCCTCCACACTCCTTCCCCTTGCATTTCTCTCTTGTGAGGTTGCGTGTGGCATGATCTTCCTCGCGGTGGTCAGGCCTGTGGCTTATACAGATGGGCGGTTCCAGCCCCCTCTCCCCGCCATTCTAGCCACTTCGATACGGTCCCCCACGTCCACATACCTGGGTTCCACACTCACTCTCCCCCCCCCCCCCCCCCATACCTCATTAACTCATGAGGACCCCCCTTCACCTACCAACTTGGCGAGTCATTCAATTCGGAACCAACGAATCGCTCTTAGTTCTCCAAGCCAGTGAAGACTAAATACGGTATTGGTCTTCATTGGAAGTTAACGCCACCATTCTAGGTTCCTTCCACCACGTTTCATCATCCATCGTGGTCTCTTTTCAGCACATCCCCCTCTCAGCAGTCCTGCAACATATTTTCATAACATTATTTACATTCATCAACCTTTTACACAAGGTCCATTCACATCACACATTCACATTTTTGAGTTTTCCACAGTTCTTGGCCAGTATAATTATTTTTATAGACTGGGGGAAACAGGGTACAGTGGCCCTAATGTGGCTAGTTCCTACCATCTTCAACTGGTTTGAACGAGTCATTTCCAATATAAAAACCAAACTAAATTTATACAAGAAATGAAAACATAATCAACTCATATATGGCTCCCTCTTGGTGACTATCTTTCTAGAACGGGTATCTAATTTTAGGCCTTGGATGGTGATAGGTGATCCCATGGCCTCAGACCCATGGATGTTGTTTTGGGTTGATTACATGTCGAGGATACCATGGGGACAACATCAAGATCACAATGGGATTGGATTCTTTAGTTGGTGGTGTCGCTAGATCGTTAGCATTAAGGATTTACCCTATGCAGGGACTGAATTCCACTAGGATCTGGAGTTGTCGCTTCCCCTAGGTGAGGAATGGGGCTACATGGGTAAGTGTGTTTTTTATTCTTTATATATTTCCATTTTTTTTATTTTTTTTGGTTTTTGGCATATATGATTTTTTTGGGTAGGTGCATGTTGACAAACATTCTTTTATGTTGGAATATGTAGGACTGGAGAATCTACAGGTATGGGGACACTATTATCACTGGATTAGTGAGGAGGAGTCATTGGAAGGGGAGGGGAGTGGAAACAATGAATAATTGCCTCATGTTCAGTGTAACCTAGAGGGGATGACCATGGGAGTACCCCCCACACCATAGGAGTATATGCCTCGACACCTACGACGACACTCTGAAGGGGTTTCCTACCCCTTTTTCCAACTTCTCTGAAAGGTGTCTCGGGAAGTTTTGTGCTATCATGAGCATCATGATTGAATTGGAAATGAAACCCTTTTTTGTACTAGACTCAGATATTAGTTGGTTGACACTTATATGTATCAGGGGGCTAGTAGAGCCCCAATTTTGTATATGCACCTCTTGTTTGAAGGATGTAATCAAACTTTGAATACACACACACACACACACATGTTTTGTTTCAAATTATACCTATGGATGTCTAAATGATGTGACTATGAACCCATGTTTTATATAGATGCATGCATAAATACTTAATTTAGTGAGACAAATTCCAATCTAACACGTAGTTGGATAAAAAATCACCTAAATCATTAGACATTCGTTGACCATGGAAATATTGATCTAGGAGGATATCGGTGGCCATCCACCTATTCCATTGGCTCGAAAAATAGTTTTCCACCTTGGCAGTTTTTCGACAGTTTTTCGGGTTCCAAACTTCTGGGGCCATTTTGAGGCCCTAAAAGTTGTTTTTTGGGAATTTGGACTTCTAGGCCAGTTAAAAATTGTTCTTCTCGGCTAGACCTTTCCAATGGGCTATCATGCGCCTAAATTGGAGATTGTATGCAAAAGTTACGACCTTGGGAAGTTGATGTACTACTTACCCAAACGGGGCCCACATGATTTTTGGCGCTTCATCTCCTAGTGTTAGGTGTTTGGATGACTAGGGTTTTTGAAATTCTTGTTTATTGTAAAAGGCCTTCAAAGACGCATTGTAACCATCTTCTTGCGAATGAGCGCAATCGTCACATCTCTTCTCAGAGATAAGACACCACCATTCTAGAAAGCTTGTTTTCTGCTGCATTTTACAGTTTCAACTTATTTCCTTATTGAATAGAAAACTCGTTTTACTGTATCTCTGTTATTTTGTGCTAAGAATATTTAATTATATGTATTCATTTTGTTCTTCTTATAAAATTTAGATCAGTGGTATCAAAGCGGTCTGGTCATTGTCATCTTAATGCATGTCCCCAACAAGGTCAGGGTACAAAGAATTGGGTCTCGAGATTGTTTCTCTTGAGGAAAAAATCTCTCGCACGCCCAAGTGACCTCTCATGGTAGGAGAAAATAAATATGATGGGATAGGAGATCCTTTCAAAATGTTTCTTGAGGAATCCCTCACACAATAGAGGAACGAGATGATAGATAGTTTCATGCGACACATCTTCCTCAAGCGGAGGCGTCACCCCGTTCAAGGTACACATCAACTTAGATATTCCTATATTTGAAGTTTAGATAGATGAAAATTTTATAGACAAGTGGTTGAATCTACTAGAAGCGTATTTTTCTTTCCATAACTTTTCAAATAGAGAAACAATTACTTTTTCACTTCTCAAATCCGTTCCCCATGTCAAAGATTGGTGGGAAACTTTCTGTGAGCAAAAGGAAACAGATGATCCCTCATTATTTATAGTCACGACCACCTAGGAATCCTTTAGGGATGCTATTAAGGAACAATACTACCCTATTGGAAGTTATGATGACTTGTATACCAAATGGACTACACTGCGACAAGAAAGAGACCAAGCAGTGCCAGAGTTCAAAAATATCTTCCATACCTTGCGCACCAAGCTGAGTATCAAATATTTAGAGAGGCATCTAGTGCTCAAGTATCACGGTGCTCTACATAGATACATCCAAACCGAAATGGAATTTCTGGACATCTTTTCCTTGGGTGCGACATATCGATATGTCATCAAAATCGAGAAGAAGGTAAAACAAAAGATGCGACAATTTGGGCCTGGGAACCCCTCACAGCAAAAGCTAGGAAAGGGAAGCCCCAACCCACATAACAAAGGACATAGAAAATATGGACAGTATCAGGACAACCAATCCAAGCCGCAAGTAAATAAGGACATCAGAAAGAAAAAGAAAGATATCAGGAAGT
This sequence comes from Picea glauca, assembly GCA_000966675.3. NCBI lineage: Eukaryota > Viridiplantae > Streptophyta > Pinopsida > Pinales > Pinaceae > Picea > Picea glauca. The sequence goes on from JZKD02S1673259.1 coordinate 936,673, forward strand.
GGTGTGACTTCCATAAGAGCACTTGGCATAACACTATTGACTACTGCTGAAAGCAGTCATTGGTGGCCGAAGTGAAAGCCTCTAAATAAGATGTGGTTTCTGACACTAAGTCAAAACCAGAAATGGGAAGATGGATCATTGACGTAGAACCTAGTGGCATCGTTGCTACCACCAAGCTCCAACCTGGTGAACAAGACGAACCAGAAGAAGGAGAGCTCCTCTTCCATTCACATATGTGGGTAAAAGGCACCCCACTACACTTCATCATTGATAGAGGTAGACAAAAGAATATCATATCAGTAGAGGTTGCCAAGCAATTGGTCATGCCAAAAACACTACACCCACAATCCTACACCATTGTATGGTTTTTCCAAGGAAGCGATCTCCGCGTCAGCCAACAGTGTCGACTATTGTATGACATCAAGCCCTTCAAAGACAAGGTATTGTGTGATGTTGCTCCTCTCAATTTTTGTAATGTTATTTTGGGCCAACCTTATTTATGGAAATTCATGTTGTATATGATTCTAGGCCTTTTAGTGTTATTATTACTTTGAATACAAAATTGTACAGGATACCCCAGGCAGTCCCTCCTAGTGATATTTCCTTGATATCTGCCAAGCAATGCAGGAAGGTCATTTCTTAGACCGAGAAATTTTTCTTCTTCATGATTCACTCTCAGAGTGAGTGAAATATTGTAGCCACATCTAGGGCCTCTACGACCAATCTCTCCACACAATAGAAGCAAGTGGATAAGGTCGTGGAAGAATACTCGAATATCTTCTCCTCTCCTACCGGGGTACCTCTACACTGCCAGGTCAAGCATCCCATCGATCTGACCCCAGGTGCACCGCTACCCAATGGGACAATCTACCATCACTCTCTATTAGAAAATGAGGAGATCAAGAGGCAGATCCAATAAATTCCCCATAAGGGGAACATATATCCCAGCTCATCACCTTGTGGGAGCCCAATCGTGTTGGTGCAGAAGAAAGATAGGACCCAGAGACTCTGCATTGATTACCTAGCTCTGAATAAAATAACAGTCTGAAACCGGTACCTGATTCCCCAAATCATTGACCTCCTTGATTAGCTCATGGGGGAAAAATACTTTAGTAATATTGATCTAAAGTCTGGCTACCACTAGGCCCTAATAGAACAAACATATGTATGGAAGACTACCTTCAAGTCAAAAGAAGGTATTTTTGAATGGATGGTTATGTCGTTTGGTTTGACAAATTCTCCAACAAATTTTATGAGGATGATGGACAATATCCTATGACCTTTCACCAATACATTTGTAGTGGTGTATATGGATGACATCCTCATCTACAACAAGACTTGGGTGGAACACTTGCATCATATTCAATAGGTTCTGCACACCCTGCGACAGCATGAACTATATGCAAACTTGGAAAAATGCTCCTTCAACATAGTCAGGGTCCATTACTTAGGCTAAATTGTTGATCAACATGGTGTGCATGTGGATCCAACCAAGATCCAATTCATCCATGACTGGCTAGCCCCAACCACACTCACTGAACTTCGAAGCTTCTTGGGCCTCACCAATTTCTATCACAGCTTTGTGCTGGGTTTCTCTTATATCACATGGGTCCTCAGCCAAGTAACCAGGGGTGGAGGTAAGGAAAAATTTGTGTGGGGAATGTCCCAACAACAAGCCTTCAATGACTTGAATAAGAGTTTGTGATCATGCTCGATAATTTCATTACCGAACCTACAACATCCCTTTGAGATCAAGATAGATGCTTTAGACTGTGTGCATCGTCCTCACTCAACATGGCCACCCCGTGGCATATCATAGTGAGACACTATCATATGTTGTCCATAAGTACCCTATTTATGAAAAAGAAATGTACTACATTGTGCAAGCCTTCCACCAGTGGAGACATTACATGCTTTGGGAGGAGATAGTCATCCACACTGATCACAAGCCACTACAGTTCATGCAAACCTAAGGAAAATTGTAGAATGATCGCCATCAAAAGTGGTCAACATATTTACAGCAACTCCACCTCAACATCAAGTATAAAACTAGAAGTACCAACTGAGTTTCTGACTGCCTTAACCAACCTTCGGTCGCGACACTCACCACAATGCTAGACTCTTGCTCAACATTCCCTCCTTCCTTGGTCTACATGCAGTCTTCAACGTGGCTCTCCTTCGGCCATATTTCACACCATTATTGGACACCTCATAGATAACAGAGAATTTCACACCAACAGAGCTAAACCATGACTGCATGCAACAGGAATCTAATGATCAAATTGTGGACACATGGATCAAAGGCACTCGAAAACAAAGGATCCAACTTTATCGGCTTGTTAAAGCAGGGCAGCTCCTGCACCAAGGCAAGTGGCTCACCCGGGGCCAAATTCAACAAAAAATTCCTCATATGATGGGGGAAATAAATGAAATGGAAAAAATTTCTTCCTAATGAGGGAGGATTTATCTAGGTTGATATCGGTGGCCACCCACCTATTCCACTGGCTCGAAAAACAGTTTTCCACCTTGGCAGTTTTTTGACAGTTTTTTGAGTTCCAAACTTTTGGGGTTGTTTTGAGGTCCTAAACAACGTTTTTTTGGGATTTGAGGCATAAAGCCAGTCTAAAATTGTTTTTCTCAGTTATACCTTTCCAACGGGCTATTGTGCGCCTAAAACGAAGATCGTATGAAAAAGTTAAAACCCTGGGAAGTTGATGTACTAACTTACCCAAATGGGGCCCACATGACTTTTGGTGCTTCATCTCCTAGGGTTATGTTTTTGGATGTCTAGGGTTTTTGACATTCATGTTTATTGTAAAAGGCCTTCAGAGCGTCATTGTAACCATATTCTTGTGAATGAGCATAGTTGTCACATCTCTTCTTAGAGATAAGCTGCCACCAATCCAACAAGCTTGTTTTTCGTTGCATTTTACAGTTTCATCTTATTTCCTTATTGAATAGAAAAACAATTTTTCTGTATCTTTGTTATTTTGTGTTAAACATATTTTAATAATCTGTATTCATTTCGTTCTGCTCATAAAATCTGTATCAAATATTCAATATGCTCAAAGTAACTTTCAATAAAACAGACCCTCATATACTTACGCAAAAGGGTGGGATCTCTGATGCTATATGTACGATTCAACTGTTATACCACAAGCTGGGAGTAAAATCTAACAACTTGATGATTAATGTCAAGGAAAAGCACTTCAAACAATAGTTCAATGATGACACTATACTCTACAATATTATTGGTTGCAGGTCGAATATAGACAGCTCCCGAACTCACGAGCTCGGCAGTGGGTGAAAATGTCACCCAAGCAGAGGAAGTTATGTTCTGGGTACTAGGGATGGAATCATTATAATATCCCACATAGAACATGGAGGATGAAGACGTTTAAAAATCAAGAATAGATCATGATAAGCATCTAATTGAAACAAAAAACACACATAAATAGAAAAACACACCACTCCACAACCAAACAAAAAACACCTATGTACAAATCATCATGCGACCAAATCTCCTAGGAATAATACTTTTTAAGGTAGAGCCCATTGTGAGGCTCTAGAAGAGGATTTTCATCATAGTCAACTAGCTCATATGACCCTCTCTTCAAGACATGTCTAACAATGTAGGGACCATGCCAAAGGGGTTCAAACTTACCTGCTCCTAACGTGTCATGGTCTTGGTCATAAACCAAGACAAAGTCACCATTTAGAAAGACTCGAGGATGGACATATTTTTCATATTGGGATTTGACAGACTTCTTGTGTGTTTCATTGGCAACAATAGAATCATAATGTTGTTCATAAAGTTGGGACAAATACAAGAGACACTCCTCCTCAACAGAGGTGTTGAGTAGCAATTCTATGGTGAATTTTAATGACAAGATTTCACATTCAATTGGTAACACTTCCTCTAGACCATAAACATGTTGAAAATGTGTAAATCCAATGACAATTTTGGCCAAGCTATGGTAATCCCATAACGTTGAAAATAACATAACATGTCACTTACTCTTGCATTTCCCTAACATCCTCTGAATATTGGTATTAAGGACGTGATTGATGGATTCTACATAGCCATTAGCCCGAGGTTAATAGGAGTCAAGTTATTAGGGAGAAAACCCAAATTGACAATTGATTCGGTCATCATATTGTTTCTAAAATGGGACCCATGGTCCATCACTATGGTCTTAGCAACACCGGACCTAGCTATAATATGATTGAAGATGAAAAGAGCGGTGGTGGTGCCGTCATTAGAAAAGGTGGGAATAGCTTCAACCCATTTACTGAAGGATACCACAACCGTGATGATGTATACATGACCATTAGTCGAGGTATTCTTACACATCATGAAATTAATCCCCCATTTGGAAAAGGGGATGATGGTCACCATAGGATGAAGGGAGGCAGGATGTGCACGCATCTTTCGAGTGAAGATTTTATAGGAATTACATATCTAGATTGCATTGATACAATCTTTGAAGTTCATGGTCTAGAAATAACTAACATGCAATATTTTCTTGGCAATGACCAACCTAGAGAGATGACTGCCACATGCCCCTGCATGGAAGTCATTCAACACTCATTCAACTTCCGTATGAATATGCAAATGATGTAGAAACAAATCAACTGCCTGAGGATAAAAGGTGTATTCCATGATAATGTAGTGTTTGTCTTGATTCCTTATGCGTTGACATTCATCATGAGAAAGATGGGGATGGAAACGATGATTTTGGAGGTAGAAAAAGACATATCCATACCATGGATCATATGATTCAATGAGGAATAAAAATCATCAGGGAAAGAGTCATTAACCACATTTTCCTCATCATCTTGGGGAAGTTTATAGATCAACTCTGCAAAGGGAAAATATTTCTTATACTTGGAAGAGACGAACTTCAGGTCGAACTCTTGGAGTATCACAATCCACTTCGATTACTTTCCACCAATGATCTGACAATTAAGGATGTTTTTCATTGGGTTGGTATCATAAAGTATAGTGGTTTTCCATAGGAGGATGTAGTGATATAATCTTTGGATATCATATACTATTTCCAAGGCCAACTTCTCAACATGAGAGTATCAAATCTAGAGACCAACAAGTCCTTTTCTAAGATAATAAATGATGTTCTCTAGTTTCTCATCATCCTCCTAGATGAGAACCATGCCAATGGTGGATTCCGAGGCCGTGAGATAGAGAAAGAATTCCCAACCATATACATGAGGGCTCAATAAGGGAGTCGATTTCAAGGTCTTCTTCAAGGCATCAAATGATCTTTGAGCTTGGTTATCCCTAAAAAAGGTACACCCTTCTTCAAAAAGTGCATGAATCATTTTGCGATATCATCATAGTTAGCAATGAATACACAAAAACAAATTCCTTCCCTTGCAAACTTTGGAGTTGGATAATAGTACGAGGAGGAGGCAGATTGAAAATAAATTTGAACTTCAAGGGGTCCACCATGATCCCATACTTGGACACAATGAATCCTAGTAACCTCCCAGAAACCACACAAAAGATGCATTTATGTGAATTAAAATGGATATTATAGTATTGGCATTAGGTGAAAATGGACCGCAAGTGACCAAGATGATTCTTGCGACACTTAGAACAAGAATCCAAATCGTCCAAGTGTGCTTCTAAAATTTGTTTGATGTTGTGGAAATCATATGACATGGCCCGCTGGAGGGTGGAATCATCATTTTTAAGACCAAAAGGATGTTTACGATAAGAAAAATTACCCCAAGGACAAATTAAGGAAGTATTTTGTTGATCTTTGCGATTGATTTGAATTTGATTATAGGTGGAGAAACTATCCATAAATGAGAATATTTCACCACCAACACAATCATCAATGATACATCAATGAATGACGTTGTATTATTATCCTTTGGACAAACCTAGTTCAAATCCCTATAATTGACACAAACCCTAGTAGTGCCTTGTTTCTTAGAGAACAAAACAATGTTGGAAACCCATTCAGTCAAGGGAATTGTATAGATAAACTATGTACGAATAAATTTTTCTACCTCCACCTTGATGGAAGTTGCTTTATTTGGGCTGAATGTCTAGAGTTTATTCCAGACCATCTTGGCTCCTTCATGCGTATTAATCCCATGCTCAAAAATTCGGGGGTCAATTCCAGGCATCTCTTCATAGGGCCAAGCAAAAACATCACAAAAGTATGTGAATAGGATTGTGTATGTTTGAATTTCTTGGGGTGAACAATTGTCACACATGAAATTTTCACACCTAGGTACCTTGTCCTAAGTGTCATAAGTGTCATATAAGTGTCTCATACACCTCAAAACCATGGAATAACCTATGTCACAATCCCTAGTCAATGTGGACGAGGGATATATTACATGAAGGAAAAAATACCAAGTGCACATGAATTATTATTAATATTCATGAAAAAGAAATTAATTAAGTGTGAGAATCAAGTGCACATGAATTATTATTAATATTCATGAAAAATAAATAAATTAAGTGTGAGAATCAAGTGCACATGAATTATTATTAATATTCATGAAAAATAAATAAATTAAGTGTGAGAATCCACCTCAAATTTGGTTTCCATGGATGGTTAAAATAGTTCCTCCTTAGAATCCTTGAGAGATATTTCCTCCCTAAAATATTTTAGAAATATTTTTTCCATAAATATCTTAGAGATCCCTTTTTAGTGGATCTGATGAGAGATCCTCTCCATGGTGGTTAAGCCTCCAAATCATATATAATGAGGGATTTCCATGGAGATGAGAAAAATACATATTGTAGGTATCAAACCTATGGTCTTGGGAGAAATATTTAGGATATCAAACCTATGATTTTGGGAGCTTTATGCAAGGGTTGGATGAGGAGGACTTGGAGAGGTTGTTGCGACTTCATCTATAGTTTGTAAGTATCTCTTTTGAGTTCTCATTAATATGCTTGGCCTATTCCCTTCTAATTTGTGTATCTTCACATATGTTGTCTATTATAGATGGATTTGATTAGACTAATCTTATAGAGTATAGTAGGAGTTCTTTGTCTTTTTGTTGTCCATTGTATTGTACGTGTCGAATGCTGCCAAGGAGCTCGGAGATCAAGCTCAAATTGGAGCAGTGAGGAAAAACATTGGAATAATGTGCATCACACTTTCTTCCTCATCCTTCTCTTTCTGATTAGGTAATTAGATTCAAAGAGATATTAGTGTCCAATGTTAGCATATTTCTATCTTGGTATAGGGGTCTATAATCCAAGAGGAGATTCACCTGTCCGCAGGGGAATTTTCCTACAACAGAAATTGGCGACTCCACTAGGGATTGACATAAATTTGTCTACTTGAATTTTCCCTACCGTTTTCCCACCTTTTAAATCAATTGTATTATTTGTTTATGATTCATTACCTTTCTCCCATATTCACTAGTAATTTCACCAAGTTCTGTGAATTTTGGGTGAGTGTTTTTGCATTTTTTGGCTTTGTTTTGAGTTTTTGGGAAGGGTAGTGCTCCCCTGTAGGCCATATCAAAGAGATGATCTCTAATCAAATATTCCCTGTAGTTATTTATATATCTTTTTTGCTCTCTGTGCCCTTGAGTTAGGGAGTGTTGATCTCCTTTTTTGAGGTTTTCTTCCTTTTTCTCATCATATTTTTGCAGTCTGTTTTGTAGAGGTCCTTTCCAGGCTTTGCAATTTGGTTTGTGAAGTTTTTTGGGTTGATATTTGATACTTATCACTTCTTATTGTCTTTATTTGGGATTGAAACTTTTTCAAAAATGTGAAATTTCCCTTTCTTGCTACTTGGTTTGTCGGGACAATTTGAGTGGTTTCTCTTTCTCCCTGTCTTTTCTTGGATTCATCTCTGCATTTTCTTGTAATCCTTGAATGTTTGTTGATTTTAAAATCCTTGATTGACTTCTTGTTAGAACATGTTATCTCCTACTTTTTTTCTTTTAGTTCTCATTGTTTTGAGTGCATGCTTTGTTTGAAGACCTTTGTCTCTTCGTGTCTTTTTCATTTGCATATGACTCTTTCTTTTAATTGAAAGTAGTGGAACAGTAAAGGATTTGTATTTACTTTATTTATACATTAGAATCAAACAAAGAAGATAGTTTCATTATTTATTTTGGGTAGTGAAACCAACTTGCATTTGAAATAGCGAAATTGCATGGTTTTTGGCATGTTTTGGTCTTGAATTCTTAGCCAAGAATCATGTATTGGTGTATAATCTCTTTGACTCATTTCTTGAGAATCTTGATATTGATGAGTTTAATAAAATTTTGGGACATTGTGCATTTGGGAATGATAAATGTTTTCTCCTTCTTGTAATATAGCTTTCATAGAAGTGAAATATTTGCATTCTCATTTCTTTGCATTGTTTAGAGTCGGTCAAAACACCATTTAGTCCATGCCATTTTCCTCTTGAGTAAGCAACAACTTTAAAAATCAAGCACTAAACTAAAATTTATTAGAAACTTTGACATTTTCCGGTAGCATACCTACATTAGCTTAGGGTGTAGGGATTTGGAATAGGTGTGAAATATAAATTTCCAAAGTTGTAAACAAACATGGTATCTTGTGATAGGGAGACTTTAAATCCACTTGCTACATTTTTTTCCTGGGAAGCCCTTCTAACAAAAGGGTCAATCAAGAGGTTTCATTAGGGATGACAAAGTTACCCTACTTTGTTGGTCTTAGTATATAGATTGCGCGTATTATTGGGGGTCACTTGAGAAGAAAATAGCGTGCGGACCTTCTCGAGGTGATTTCGGTCTTAGATACCCTTCCCTTGCACGTGGATCGGACTGTCGATTGCTTCCCCAGGATTCATTTTCGTAATTGGTAAACTTAGTAGCCTATCTCTTTAGGGTATTTACACGAGGTGATTGTGGAGCGGAAAGTATTCATGGTACCTGTAATCGACATTGGCCAAACTCACTTGGGCTCCTTGGAGGGTATACCCACGATTATGTGTGGGAGCTTGCACCAGGGTGTAAGTCCGTTAAGCAGGTTGTCAATGTAACTTTTCCACCCACTCTATCTCATACCCTTCTTACATTGTTCCCACGACATTGGATTTCATCACCAACTAGTGCGTTCATTGTGAGAAGGTTTTGTTTGTTTGATTTCTTCCTAGATTTTTAGCGTGTGTTGTTTATTTTCCCTCACGGGCCTTAATTTGGATCTTTATTTGTGGCATCAGTTCCGGGAAATACCAATGGAGCAACCCCTTCTCTAGGGGAACCTTTTGTTTTTCCTTATTACGGAAACATTGGTCCTCCTTACATCGCTACTTTGAGACTTCCAGGTCTCACCATTGGGTTACCGGTATGAATTTTTTCCACTCTGGTAATATCCAATGCACCTAGTGCTTCAGATGTAAGCACACCACCCACACATCAACCTCATGTTGAATTTTCGTCTTCTTCACCCATTAAGTCTCCTTCCCTTTATCTTTCACCTAGTTAAAGCTCTAAATCAAGTAGCCAGGTTGATAAGAAGAACAAGAAACAAAAAGAGAAGAAGAAGAAGAACCTGAAAGGCACCAAGCCTCCAATTACATCAGATGTTGGATCCAAGAAACCAACTACTATTAATCATATTGGGAGTGTTTATGAGATCGATAAGACTACAATGAAGAATCTGAAACCCAAATTCCCTTCCAGTCTTTTTAAGGGTGACCACTTTCTGAGGGATTGCCCTGCTCTTCCCACGGTATTAGAAATGTGGTCTTCCACGTCATCAACCCCTGTTAGACATGCTGGTGAAACCCCATCAAATAGTGATGTTAAGGTTGGTAAGAAGAAGATAACTGTCAAATTTTCTTACATGCTATGCGAAGGTGAGCATTACTCTCACCTTTGTCCTTGTATGGACGAGGCTTCTTCTCTTTTGGAAAAGCTTCAACTTCCAACTTGTTATCGTAAGATTTATCCAACCCATCATTAGTTGATGGATTGGTCAATATGATTCCATCCCCGGTCAGTCTAGTTGATTAGGTGGTCAATTTGGTTTCATCCTCGGTTGAACCACTAACCAAAGTAGTTGATCCAGTTCCATCATCGGTCATCCCCACTCTTCATCTAAAGAGTGAACCCAAAGTGGTTGATTTAGTTCCTCCATTGATAGATCCCACCCTTCATCTGAAGAGTGCCAAATTGGTTGATCTGGTTCCATCATTAGTCAATCCCACTCCTCCTCTAAAGAGTGCCAAAGTGGTTGATCCAGTTTCACCATTGGTCAATCCCACTCCTCCTTTGAAGAGTGCAACCAAAGTGGTCGACCTGATTCCACCACCAGTTGATCCCACTCCTCATTCAAAGAGTGATGATGTCACTCAGGTCTACCTCATTAATACTGATTCACCCTAACAAGGGGGAAATACTCCCATCCCGATGGCACCCCTTTCAAGCAATCATATGATTTCTATTTATTGGAATCATTTGAAAAAACCCTGTCTTCCCTCTTATGTGCCTTTCCAAACAACTTTGCAGGTTTGTTAGAGGAATATTCCTAACACTGTAATAGATGAAGGTGCTTCTATTAGCATCTTATCCATGAATGCTTGGCAAGATTTTTTTTCCCCACATCTTGCACTTGTGACTTAGAATCTATTAACCTTTGACAGAAGTTTTAGTCAACCTCTAGGGATCATTCCTCAGTTTCTAGTTACTTTGGGAGGAAAAATGGTCTATGTCGATGTGATGGTAGTTCACGACCCCTTGGACTTTAATATGATCCTTCGACGAGACTATGTCTATCTTATGATATCTTTTGTGTCCTCTCTCTTTCAAGTGATGTGTTTCCATCACAACGGAAAAATAGTGACGATCGACCAACTTTCATTAATTGACCCTCATTTGATGGTCTACCATCCATCTTCCATGAATGGTCTATACATTCCAATGATGTCTTCCCTACCACGAGTCAATTGTGTAACGACCTTCCCCATGCATTCAACCTCGCATGAGAGGGAATCTCTCCCTTGTACTAACTTAGATCCGGTAGTTGACATGGATATCTCTTCGATAGGACTAGTAGAGAATGATCTCCTTACCCCTGTTGCGGCCCTCGGCATGTTTTTCTTCCAAAGCATTGTTCTTCCATCTAGTGAATATCTCTTGGAAGCCATGACCGAGTTTTGTCCCTTGACATGGTTTCCTTCTAGAGCATTGTACTCTTGGAAGCCATGATCAAGCATAAGCTATGAGAATAGTTTTACTTCTCTGTGGAACGCTCTTTAAAAAATGAAACATATGATACGAGCATAGTTTTCCTCTTTGTAGCAAGCTCATTAAAAAATGAAACAAAAATCTGGGATTTGAACCGGGAACCATGAGCATGAAACAGAGGTCTTGAGCATAGTTCTTTTCTTATGTCAAGCTTGTTAAAAAATGAATAAGTCACCTCTCCCACCAAGTCGAGTCTTTTCACTAGATATTGTGGATATTGAGTCGAGTCTTTAGCTATATCTCATAGATGTCGAGTTGAGTATTTTGTTAGGTCTTATATTTGAACCTTCATTTCATCCACCCTTATACTTTTTCTCCATCTAGTAGAGAAATTGGTCACAACCTTAAAGTCAACGAATGAAATGAATCTTGGGGGGCATGTCTCCAGCCTTTGATTGTCATTCTCGATTTAAGCTGCTAGATTTTCAAGCTAGGGGCAGAGTACCAACCATCCATGGGTATCTCTACCTTTGGAAGTTACATTGGGAATTTACAAGCATAAGTTTAATTTTGTTTCAAGCTTGTGTAAAAATGAAAACAATACCGAGCTTAGTCTTTGTTCTTTCTCATGCTCTTAAATCCATGAGAATGTAACCAAGTAAATGTTTATCACTTTTTCGGACTCATAAAGTTTATACAAAAAAGGAAATCCCTGGAGTCTCCTTTAATCTCTTTTTAGACTCTCTAAACATGAAAATTTTGCTGAGTGATCTTGCTTCCTTTCACACTCGTTAAAATGTTTGAAAGTGCATCTTTCAAGTGGTATTTTATCACTTTTTCAGCCTCGCGAGACTAAAATTAAGAAAAAGGACAACCTTGGAGATGCCTTTAAGTTCTTTTCAAACTCTCTAAACATGAAAAACCATCGAGTTTTCTTTTTGTGGATTCGCTAAACTACACATTGAAGGACCCATATGGGAATGAAGCATTACTTGTTCCAGTTCATTAAATAAAGGAAGAGGGACTAACTAAAGGTTAGTTATATCGAGCATGTGTTACCCTCCTTGAGATCGTTAAATTAAAAAGAGGTACTCATCTATCTGGGTGGGGGGGGAAATGAAGGAAGTGGGTCAAGTTTTTTGAGAATCCTTTATGGAAGCTCTTGACTCCCTTGAACATGGAACATGTTTGCGTCTCATATTACAGCTGGGTAATCCACTTGTCTATGAGTCATATCAATTCCATGTGTTGCCATACTTTTTCATCCAGTCGAAGAGTGCTCTTATTTTTGTCACATTACATTTTGGTACTCATCGATTCAATGCTTCCAAGTCAGTTGTTGTGCCTCATCATGTTCAAGGGAAGCTTCAATTCAAACCATCTGTCTATAGTATTACCAGTTTCCATTTCCTGTGTCAGTCCACACTCATTTGATTCACCATCTTACATCACTTTCCTATGTTAGTTTCATGTCGATGATGGGGGATACATCAAGGACCTCCTTCGACGAGTCTTTTCTTGTCGACTTCAACACATCATCCAAGAATTAGAATTAGAAACCAGTTAGTACCTTGGGACCTGCATGCCTCAATGGAAGACATCCTCTCCTCTGACGATAGGTTTACATCATTGACCTATGATTGGATGATTCCATGAATGTTCGACCACAACTCATTTATTCACATTCACTGGAATGTACTAGGGTACCTTGGGAGTCATTGACATCATTGGTGATTTCCCTTGCACTTGTTAACATTTTAACTTAATGACCGACAATCAAGTGGTTTCTACCATGTTCGAAATCAAAACATTTATTCACATGGCTAGATTCGTACCACATCAGAATTGGGACGAAGACCTTGGATTGAGAATTCACTCCGTTAAACTGCTTTTCCCAGGCTGCAAAGGATATTATTTGAGCATGATGATGTATATACTATCACATAGATCCACATTGTATTGGTCTGTGGCTATTTTTTATCATCTCGTAGCTCCACTGTGTATTTTTCATGGCTATGATCAGTTCATGTCATGGAGGTATGGATTCACATTGTATCTTTGGTGTTCATATCCTTAGTCAATATTTTTCATGGATCCGCAGTGTATCGGTTGGCGGACATGCTTTGAGTCATCTTGTATTTCGAACATAGGTATGCCTGCCTCGGAAATGATTTTTTTTTAATACTGTTTGATGGTTGTTTGTAGCTTCTTCCAGGTTCTCCAACTCCACACCCTTGCATTGAATATTTGTAAAGTGTTTTAGTCATCATTCTCTCTTTTGACCTCACACTTTAGTGGGAATTCTATCACACATGAAATTTTCACACCTAGGTACATCACCCTAAGTGTCGTAAGTGTTATATAAGTGTCTCATACACCTCGACACCATGGAATAACCTATATCACAATCCCTAGTCAATGTGGAGGAGGGATATATTACATGAAGGCCAAAATACCAAGTGCACATGAATTATTATTAATATTCATGAAAAATAAATTAATTAAGTGAGAGAATCAAGTGCACATGAATTATTATTAATATTCATGAAAAATAAATTAATTAAGTGTGAGAATCAAGTGCACATGAATTATTATTAATATTCATGAAAAATAAATTAATTAAGTGTGAGAATCAAGTGCACATGAATTATTATTAATATTCATGAAAAATAAACTAATTAAGTGTGAGAATCCACCTCATATTTGGTTTCCTATTTTTTAGGGAAGGTGGAGGATCGCATGGATGGTTGAAATATTTCCTCCTTAAAATCCTTTAGAGATATTTCCTCCCTAAAATCTTTTAGAAATATTTTCTCCCTAAATATATTAGAGATCCATTTTTAGTGGATTTGATGAGAGATCATCTCCATGGTGGTTAAGCCTCCAAATCATATATAATGAGGGGTTTCCATGGAGATGGGAAAAAGACATATTGAAGGTATCAAACCTATGGTATTGGGAGAAATATTTAGGATATCAAACCTATGATTTTGGGATATTTATGCAAGGGATGAATGAGGAGGAATTGGAGAGGATGTTGCAAATTCATCTACAGTTTGTAAGTATCTCTTTTGAGTTCTCATTAATATATGCTTGTCATATTCCCTTCTAATATGTGTATCTTCACATATGTTGCTATTATATATGGATTTGATTAGAATAATATCATAGAGTAGAGTATGATTTCTTTGTCTTCTTGATGTCCATTGCATTGCAGGTGTCGAATGGTGCCAAGGATCTTGGGGATCAAGCTCAAATTGGAGCAATGAGGACAAACACTGGAATAAGGTGCATCACACATTCTTCCTTCTCCTTCTCTTTTTGATTAGGTAATAATATTAAAAGGGATATTAGTGTCCAATGTTAGCATCTTTCTGTCTTGATATAGGGGTCTATAATCCAAGAGGAGATTCACCTGTTCGCATGGGAATTTTCCTACAACAACAATAAACACCTAACATGATTTGTTCCATGACACTTGACTTTTGGGAAATGTTAATGAGTATAGTTTTTTAGATATTTTCCAAATTCCCTTCTATTAAAATATCATGAATCATAATGGGAGATTGGGACCATTGAACATGACCAGTTGCAATAGGATTTTGAATGTCATCCTCAAACCATTCCAAACCAAGAATAAAATATGCGCAATGTTGTATATCTACCCATGGAATATCAGGTGAAACTATGACCTATATGATATCTTCATCAAATGAAAGTTCAAGATATAGGAATTTATTTGAAACTGGAAGAGGATTGATGAACTAGGAGAGATTTGGGTACTAATAAGATTCGTCATCCTGAATGAAATCGAAATTAGGGCCAACAGACACTAATTGGATTGCTTGATAAGAAATATAGACTGGAGTAAGAGGCATGGATGCTCCAAAAGAGTCAACATCCTTAGTGTGAGCTACCACCCAAGGATCAAAAGACCAAATAGGTCCACTACTAAATGATGAAATCAAGTTGATAGGAGCAATGTTTGCAGTAGGATATGGTGGGGGAAGGGGAAAAACTCCCATAAGAAAAGGATCTTTGAACATCCCCACACCAATGTTTAGGTAGGACCATTGGGTATCACCGATAAAGGGTACATTAGAGCATTGGATCCAAGATCTGGGATGCAAAACACAAGTTGATCTATCATCATGATTTTCCATAGGTGATGGAAGTCTAAGACCCTAAATACGGGTGAGACAACTAAAGTCATCCTATAGTACCAAGTATTCCCAAGTAACAAATTATACACATGATTTGTGTCGACATCCTCCACAACAACAAAGAGAGTCTTTCCACCTAAATCAATGGGTAAGGAAATGATTGTTCCATGAGGGTGGAACATGTGTCCATCAAACACTTTCAATAGTGTCATAGACGTATCAAGCTTTGGAGATCCAATGGCCTTCCAATTGGAAAATTAAAGCACATAGAACACAAAGAACTCATGCAATATTTTTTATTATTACGCACACATTATTTTTGTTACATATCCACTCCATATAAAGACAACTACAATATTTTTATAAGATCTAACTCATTCTAAAATTGGAGACATTTTTTGAGGGAATCTCTCAACAAGCTCAAAAAAAATACAAACCGATCACTAAAGTAAGAATTATTATATCGCTCATGGAAGAATTACTTCCAATACACTCCCTTAATGCTTACATGCCAATTACTAAAAAAAACATATTACAATACTGAACTTTGTTTGATATTTTGTCAGATATGGTCTTCATCAACATTTACACCCACTCTGAATCTCCTGGTTTCCTCTTTTCTTCATCACACTTTCAATTTTCCCACTTGAATAATTTAAGACATAATCATTTCCGAACATCATTGATGTAATTTCATAATTGACGCTTCTTGACCTCCCGAAGGACAATCTTGATACTAAATCATTCTATGGAACTGCCACCTTTTGTGAATACACGACCCTCCACGATATTCACCACTTATATATGATAGAATTCTAGATACAAAATTTCTTCAACAATCAATTATACAACTTTACCTTACATAAAAATAACTTGTAACTGACACTCTCATAGCATGACGGGTCACATCATCTTGACCTTATTAAGAACAACATGTAACTAATGCTCTCGGAGCACGACGAGTCACATTAGCATATAACAAACTTAATTGTCCTGTTATTTATGGTTCTGCATCATTTTATTTTACAAATTTTCACACTACACTTGAACAATAACACACTACAACATAAAATAACAAACCCACTACATAAAAATAAACACACAAAAGGATCTTATGTCCCTTTTACTTCTAGAACAATTTAAGAGGTGGTTCTGGTGGTTCCTCATCACTATTTGATGAATCATCCAAGTTGGAAAAGTTTTCATTTTCCTTTCCATTTAGAATATCCTTTGTGATTATGCAGTTCCACGCAGTATGTTTGTATTTGTGATAGTAGAAACATTCACTCAAACCCCTGGTTTTTCTCATCTTACCCTTGGAGAACAATGCAATTCCATGTTGAACATCTGTGTCTTCTGTATTCATCCTTTTTTCCTCAGCTAAAAGTGATACAACCATTCCTTCTAATGATTGAGAGGGTATTTGACTTAATGTAAATACAATATTGTTATACTTGGAAGATAAGCTATTTAATATAATTGTTTTAGCATCTTTTGCATCTACCTTGGCACCAATTTCTACTAATTTCCTTAAAAGAGACATTAAATCATTTATATGATTGGTTAGAGGTGTCTCATCATGCATTTTGAGACTAAAGAGTTGCAATTTTAGAGAGAAATTTGCGTTTATATCCTTTTCCCCAAATAATTTACTTAATTGATACCAAATTTCTTTAGATGATTTTGCTAAATCAACCAAATGCAACTAAGTGTCTAAAAGGGCCAATCCAATAATAGCCTTAGCCTTGTCTTCCCTCTTCTCCCATTCACTTTATAACTTGACGTTAGTAGGTGATTTCTTAGTTCCTGTTACTATACTCCACAAAAACTTTTTCATCAAGTCCATTTGAATTTTAACTTTCCATGTATGAAAGTTTATGACATTAATTTTTTCTAAAGGTAAAGACTCCATGTTTAAAGAAACAATGTTACCTATTTGGAGTAGTGGAAACAACTTCCTCCATGGTGAATCACTGTGATTTCCTTCCACACTAGTCTCACTTAATCAAAGTGTGATGGCCTAGCTGCAATCCTCCAAGCGACCATGCAACATATGAATTCTCCAACGACCAAGCAAACAAGAAAATGCAGGTCACACACCTACACTACTCCAATGGCAGGGAAATGACAGATATTCCATGATAGGTGGCTCATGTAATGGGAAACAACAGGTCAAATCTGCAGTTGTTATGGCATGAAACTGAACTAAAACATATCTCGTCCTGTGATCACTTAGATGTCAATATTCAAAAAAAAATAATGCTATAATAGCCTCACTAAAAGGTTACATAATTGTGATATTTCTGACGAGCAAATCACAGTCTCTTTCCTCAACTATAACGTTATCTTCAACAACACATAGACAACAGAACAATGAAGACACATACAACTAAACTATACTACTCTCAATAAAAAATACAACCACTCTCACACATACTTACAGGAATCGACACTGGATTTGAAACCAAATTAGAAAGTTAAGGCACAAAGCACACAAAGAACTCATGCAATATTTTTATTATTACACACGAATATTCCAACAAGAAATAGACATGATACAAGTCGAGGCTCCTTCATTGACCACGATTTGTAAGATTTTTTTACCCATTTATTGCACTTTGATTAGGAAGGATACTTGATGGTAGAGCCTATGAGCAACCTGATTGGAATATAAGGTTATCAAAATCGACTTCAAGGGATACACCTTTCCTATAGAAGACACCAAGGATTTCAACTACATGGGGTAACTTTGGAGGACTTCAACATCAGACATGGAACATGGTTTTTGGGCCAAGTCTTCCACAATATTGTAGTTGTTGGCGACCTATGTGTTAGAATTGTGTGTCCTTCATTGAATAATTTTCTTCACGGGGAGAAGCGGTGCATCAAAATATGACTTCTCAATCTGAAGAGGGCCAACATGTTGGGAAGAAGATGCTTCTTTGAGCACCACATCATGGGAAGGCTCGAGAATGCCATATTTCTTGGTTCTTGTTTGTAAATTGATCATGTGATTACACATGAAGAAATAAGCATTCGAGGAATACCCCTTATGGTGAGGGGTACATTCCATTCCCCATTGCAGAGGGGTAGTATTTGTGGCAACCATATTTTCAGGTTGAGGGAGAAAAGGATGGGTTAAGATAGTAGAATGTTGGGGGACCTGCTATTGTGCGAAATAATTATGGATCTCATCCTTCTGAGGACACTGGTGATTAGGGTGGTCCTCCCCACAAATAATGCAGGGAAACTGACTCTTCTTCTTCTCTTTAGTTTCCCTCTCTTGATATTTTTGGGTTCCCAATCATTGTTTTAGTATTGGAATTATTTTTCTTCTTCCTTTTCTTCTTACCTCCAAGTTTCTTAGGATTATTTAGTTGCATGGGCTACACCAAACTCAACTCAAAGGGTTGAGAAGGGATTGAAATAGTTTGAGCACTAGTACCAAAGGATGACTTAGTGGACATCTGACCCATCTGATCAACAACTAGTTTACAAAGGTATGGGATACAAAACCAACCACACCATCGACATAAGGTCTTGATATTGGATTCCTTGAATATTTTGACAGCTTAGGAGCATTTAGGATAATGTCTTAAAGTGTACCTAATTGTGAATAAATTAAATCTAAGTGTTGGACATGAAAAATGGATTTCTCTTTAGAGGACACCCTGGTCATAACTACTTCTTAGGAAATGGGTGGTAAGAAGGACATTGTGAACCACTCCATGAGGAGTTTGTCCAAAATCTAGGTCTTGACCATCCTACATATTTTCGTCCACTCAGGTATATGATCGGAAATGTGAGTGACATTATATTGATGCAATGAGGTTAAGAGCTCCATTCCTATCTCATATTGTATGGAAAATTGGTAATGCGTTAAGAAGGCCATTACCAAGTCATTAAATATTTTAAAGGAAATTCATTGTAATTCAATGTACCATTTAGTGGCAACTTCGATTAGGGATCTCTGGAAAAAATGTAAGCTCACAGTATCATTCATCAAGGAGTTGGATGAGCACCATAAGTGGTATGTCATGATGTGAGTGGAGGGGTCCTCTCCCATATTACTGTTGAAATTTGGGATATTATAAGGTAGCTTGTAAGGCATTGTCATCCATGAAGGGTTATGGTATATAGGGTCATTTTTCAGTTATTATAGATCAATTAAGTCCAATGTTGCAAGGAAAGGAAACAACAAGAATGAATACTAGGAGGGTGGTGAAGTCTCTGTTGTCCTAGATGGACCTTGTGTTCCCCTTATATTTATACTACTAGAGGATTGAGGAACTCCTGAAGGGTGAGTTCTATAAGGAATGCTAGCACTTCCAGGAGCATGGTTTCTCTCAGTACCAAACATGACCCCAAGGGGGTTTCCCCCAGGGGTAAATGTGGATCCTCTAGGAAAACAAATTCCAAAGTTAGTCCCAAGGAAGAAGCCCCCAAGAGAAGATGTGCTAACAAAAGGAAAACCTCCCCACAATGAAAATTTCCCCCCAAGGGATGTGGCCCCAAGGAAGGGTGTGATAACCAAAGGAAAGTTGAAACCTCCTGATGTACTACTACCCCATCCTGACTAGGGAAAACCCCAAAACCACTAGAAACATTCCACCCAAAAGGTACACCCACACTTGATTATGTCAGGTTGTTCATAGGATTGGTAGAGGTGGAAGGATTTACACCTTCCATGTTGAAACCAAGGCTCCTTCCCCCACTGGAAAATGATCCATAGGTGGGAATTATAATGCATGGGATGGGCATATGGATGTTGGGTATACTAATGGATGGAAAATATGACACAATTGGCCTCCCCTAGATCAAGGGACCAATAGAAAATGGTATGGAAGGCATGGGTCCAATTGCTCTAAGGGGTGGTAACATGGACATCCTAGGGATGGTTCTAGGGGGGTTTCCCCCAGTCCCACTTGATGAAGGAATCATTATATAAAATACAATAGAAAAAACACTTGGTCCTTCCATGGTGGGATGATCACCAAACAAAGAAAACAACTCACTAAAAACTTCTCCTACCCAGACAATTAAAGGTGCGTATGGTTCAATCAAAGGAGGATTGAAATTCGTTGGAGTACGTTCATCTATAGTTTCTATTTCTACTTCGACGAAATCATTCTTGTCAAACCAAATTTGAGGCCCTCTGAATTATCTGTCACATGTATCGCACCGATTTAGAGGCGTTTTCATATTTTTTATTGGCTCAGGTCCTTGTACTCGATGAAAACGACATGTTAATTCAAACATGATGAATTTAATATGTCAAAATCCAAACACAATTCAACCTAAGACTGACCTAGAATCAGACTCAAAGAGAACACCCCTAATCAATATAGGAAAACAACAAGCAAACCAATTCATTTCCTGGGCCTTCCGAAAACCAACCCTATGGGGGAGATGAAGTCCCCACAAGATTGGCTAGTGAAGGTATGTGGATTAGTTACATTGATATACAAAAAACATACCTGACCAGTTCAAGCACCCTTTATTAATGTGGTCACCCTCTGTGACAACTTATACCTTGAAAACATTTCTACCTTAGGTACTACATGCATGTCCCATCTACAATCACCTTTGTGGCTACCTAGGAATGGCCACTAATGCCACCGCCTCACAATCAATGATCGAGTGAACAATCATAAGTCTAACCTCACGTAAAGGCATGGTAACTAATCCCAAAGTTATGAAGGTGTAAACCAATGAAACCCCTATACATGTAGAAATCGAAGCAATATCACAAACACCAAAACAAGTAGAGAAGGGTAATCTCCCTACTTTCCCCAATGCGACCTCGTGCTTAGATCTTGTGTTAGAGGAGATTCTTGACAAATTGGTTGCAATAATGGATTTGTCACTCTTTAATGACTAACACGTTTCATTTTGTGTCCTTGGAGAGTTTACTCTCCAATCCTAATCCAAGGCCCTAAGACTATCTAGTGTTGGTTCATTATAAAAATAAAATAAAAACGTCTAATGAATTTTAGATTACATAGTTTATTTTTATGAATGTTTATTAGGTCCAAAGTTAGTGAAGGAAACTTTGGTGATGTGTTGACTCTTGACCCAACCAAGAAATGCAAAGATGATAATACAAATCTCTCAATTCAATGAATTCTAGGTATGGGAAGTAGAGAGGCTTTTTCCTTTTCTTTGCAAACTTAAAAAAAAATGAAAACCGCACACTCGAAAAGCAAACAACCAACAATTTAGATTTGAAACCAAACAATGATCCTGATGCACTCTTTCACTAATGCTTCAAAAGAATTCAATCATGCAACAATTTTGTGTGTTTTTTGGTTATTTTTTCCAATTGTGATGAAAAATATTCTTGATCTAAGCAAGAACAAAATGCGCAAATGGAAAACCAGCAAAACCAACAAGAAAAGGGTTGTGCGATGTTGGTAGTGATGCCCCCTAGAAAAATCCAATGTCTACATGGGATCTCAACCCAAAACTCCCAAGTAATGGATATTAACAATGTAAAACCAAATGCAAAAAGTTAACTCAACAAAATCTGACTATCAATCACCTCAAAATACAATTTCATACACCAAAGTTCACAAGTGGAACTCTGAAAAGAGGTCCTAAAATGCTCCAAAAGGGATGATCATAGAAAGTAATTTTTCATTTTATTTTTTATTCCATGCAAAGAATAATGAAAAAAACCTTCCAAAACTAATTTATAAGGTTCTCTTTCCCAAAAATAGGGACCCTATGCTTCACAACAAAAAACCTAAAAGCAATTTCGCAAAAAACATACTTTTTTTGCACCCTAGAGGCATTTTTTGTGAATCCTAGAAGGGTAGTCGTGGGTCACCCTTCACTAGAAAAGAGACTGTAATTGCTTGTTTTCCCTATTGAAACCAGTGATGATTTTGATGGGTCAAATGACCTACAATAGGGGATGACTACAATATTTTTGAAAAAAAAAAGATCTCTCTCGGATCTATCAGATCTGAGAGATCTAATCCTCTAGAAGAGTACAAGGAAGAGAAATCAAATCACAAACAAGCAGATGAAAGGGTTGGAAAAGTGACTCAAACTAGAGAATAATTCTTCCCCAGTATGGTTGATAGTCCTATTATGGGATAAAATATCATAAGTATCTTTTTGACTAATCAACAAAATCTTCCTAGGACCTGGTTATTGATCCTAGATAGAAACGAGTATATTTCTATGTTTTCCCTAGATCTAAGACAAGTAATCCATTTTATGTACCAAGAGGGAGTAGATTGACATACCTTGTTACTAAAGGCTGTCATCATGTGTTTTATTTGTTGCATATCTTGAGCTCCGACTCTATTCCTTGCAACCTTCTTCCTGCATACAAGCAACAAACAAAACCAATATTCTTCTTCCCCTAGTGTTAGGAATCACTAATACAATTCAGATATGTCATGATCTATTGATTAGAAGACTAGATATCAAAATTCATGGATATAAACATAAAAATTATTGGGAAAACCAATGATCTATTAATATCATAGAGAACTTACATCACAAACATGCCTTTGATGATGATTGTTGGGTATGTGTTGTATTCTTTGCATGTGTGTGTGGGGGCACATAAGATTCAACAACTACATCTGACGATCTCAACTTCCTTCTCTCTGTGTCATGTGCATTGGGCACTTTCCTAGGGGGGTCATAGGGGTGGCTCACCCTGGTTACACGCAGCGTTGGGGAAGCGCCCCAAAATTTGTTTTTGGGTGGTTTTTGCTATTTTTAGCGGTTTTCTAAATTAATCATGGATTAAAGGATTAGGTTGTTGGTAGCTACGAAATACCTAAAAACATTGTATATATTGTATGGTAAATGGTGAAATTAATATAATGAAGAGTTGAAAGGTGCAACACCAAGGAAGACTTGTTTTCTCCCGGTTAAGGGTTTCCAGTGTAAATCTCTGTGTACTATGTGTATGAGACATTGATTAATTTATGTTTTTCTTAAGAATATATATGAATTTATTTACTTCACAGGTTTAAAACTTACATGTGGTATCAGAGCTCATTTTTGGCTTCAGAGGGACGCCTTTGTTGCTGAGGGTTTGGTTCGATCTTGATAGATCAAGTTTATCTTGGGTCTGTGATAAACATGGGTTTAGTGGGAGCTTTTGCAGTGGTTATTCGAGTGTAGAAAGAGGAATGACGAGCTCTTCTAGAATCGAGATAGAGAAGTTCAATGGTAAAACGTTTGAGCTATGGAAGCTCAATATGGAGGACCTTCTTATAGACAAAGAACAATGTATCATCGTGGATCTTGGTACACAACCTACTGGTACACATCCTACTGGCACATAGATGGCTAGTACACAACCTACTAGTAAAACTCCTATTGGTATGTCAAAGGAACATTGGCAGAAGTTGGACAAAAGAGCAAGGATAACTATTCAACTATGCCTAGCAGATTCTGTGTTGTTGAATGTCTCGAGAGAATCTACAACCAAGGAACTATGGGACAAGTTAGGGAATTTGTATCAATCAAAGTCCCTAGTAAACAAGTTGTTTCTTTGAAAGAAGTTGTATCATATTAGGATGGAATATGGAGAGTCCGTGGCAGAACATCTAAATGCCTTTAATACTCTGGTAATTTAACTTGTCTCTATTAATATCACTATTGCAGAAGAAGATAAGTGTATTACATTTTTATGTTCTTTGCCAAACTCTTGGGATAATCTAGTTGTAGCAATTGGTAGTACCACTCAATCTACATTGAAGTATGACGATGTAGTTGCATCCTTGTTATCTGAAGAGATGAGGTGGAAAACCATGGATGGTCATAACACATATGCTTTATTGGTAAGAGGTCATACTCAAGACATGAATCACGGTAAGTCTTCAGGGGGGAGATCTAAATCTACTGATAGATCTAATTCTCTAGGAAAATCTTCAAGGAAATGATGGAAGTTTGGTAAAACAAGGCATTATAAGAAATATTGCAAGTCTAAGAAGGTTGATAAACCAAAGGGATATGATAGTACTTCTTCCACAGAGGCAAAAACCTCCACTGAAGAAGGACGTGATGTTTACCTGGAATCTACAGGTACACATGCAGACCGTGATGTATGGTTGATCGACTCAGGTGCGTCATACCATATGAATCTTCACAGGGAGTGGTTCTGTGAATATGAAAAATATGATGGTGGTGATGTATTCCTAGGAGATGACTCGACATCCAAAATCATGGGATGTGGAAGGGTCAAGTTGTTTCTAAAATATGGAAGGATTATAACTCTCCCTGGGGTTCTGCACATTCCAAAACTATCCAGGAGACTAATATCTGTAAGCAAGTTGGATGATGCAAGAGTGGATACTGTATTGGGAAAGGACACTTGCAAGATGGTACGGGGAGCAATGGTGTTGATGAGGGGATTTCGGTGTGGAACTTTGTACAAGTTGTTAGGAAGCACTTATACTAATGGGTGTAACAGTTCTGTTGTCCTTGAGAAGACAAATAAAGAAGACAAGACCAATATTGTCCATGAAAATTAGACAATGGTGTGGCATAAAATATTGGGGCATATTAGAGAAAAGGGCCTTCAAGCACTACATGGTAAAGGTATGGTTGAAGGTATGTCTAATTGCACTATGGATTTTGATTTCTGTAAAAATTGCATATATGGAAAACGTAATCGAGTAAGATTCCCATCTGGTGCTACAAGAGCAAAGGGGGTCTTAGAGTTGATACACAATGATGTGTTTGGATTTGTGCGTGTTCCATCACTAGGTAAATCTGTGTATTATGTTTCATTCATAGATGATTTCTGAAGGAACACGTGGATTTATTTTCTTAGAAAGAAATTTGAGGTATTTGATAAATTTAAAGAGTTTAAGGCTCTGGTAGAAAATCAGATAGAGAATAAAATAAAGGTATTGATGAAAGACAATGGTGGAGAATTCTGTAAGAAGTGTGGTATAGCATGGTAGAAGACTACTCCATACACTCCTCAACAAAATGGATTTGCAGAAAGGATGAACATGACATTGATGGAAAAATCAAGGAGCATGCTCAGTGGTGCCAATTTAGGACAAGAATTCTGGGCAGAGGTAGTGGGTACATCATGTTTCTTGGTCAATCGATCACCCTCATCAGCGCTGGATGATAAAACTCCACATGAGGTATGGACTGGAAAGAAACCCTCTCTTGAACATCTTATATTGTTTGGTTGTGATTCTTATGTGCATGTTCCAAAGGAAAATAGGAGTAAGATGGATAAAAAGGATGAAAAGTGTATCTTTATTGGTTATAAAGATGGTGTGAAAGGTTACAAGATTTTAAACCCAGAAACTAAGAATCTTGTTTACAGTCGGGATTTTGTGTTTAGAGAGGTAAAAGATGTTTCGAAACAGGAATTCCTACCAAGGAAAGAAAAACTTGAGAAAATAGAGTTCGATTTGGATGATGCAAAATATGAATCATCAAAAGAAGATGAAGCAGCAGAATAAGAACCTCATACCCCAGTATTGAGGAGATCAGTGAGGGAAAGAAGGAAACTATAAAGGTATAGTCCACTTGTTTTTTGTTATAATTTTTCTTTATCTATTACTGATGATGATCCCAGAACTGTCAGGGAAGCAGTGAATTCAGAGGATAGTAAACTATGGAAGAAGTCCATGGTTGAAGAAATGGATGCCTTGGATAAGAATGAGGCATAGAATATAGTTGAGTTTCCAACTAGAAGAAAATATGTTGGTAGAAAATGGTTGTTTAAGAAGAAGTTTAATGCAGAAGGAAAGGTGGAGAAATACAAATCTCGGTTAGTAGCAAAAGGTTATTCCCAGGTAGAGGGAATTGACTTTGGTGAGATTTTTTCTCCTATTGCCAAGTTAACGTCTATTATATTTATTTTATCTATTGATACTAATTTTGATCTTGAAGTGGAACAGATGGATGTGAAGACAACATTCCTACATGAGGATCTGGAAGAAGAAATATACATGAAGCAGTCAGAAGGATTTGTAGTGAAGGGAAACAAAGAGTTGGTCTGTAAGCTAAATAAGTCACTATATGTTCTGAAGCAATCACCTAGGATGTGGTACCAAAAGTTTGACACATACATCCTTGGATTGGGATTTGTGAGAAGCAGGGCTGATCACTATGTATATTCCAAGCAGGTTGGTAATCAC
>JZKD02S1673259.1:963183-981793 GCA_000966675.3 Picea glauca
CCAAGCAGGTTGGTAATCACTTCATTTATGTAGTGTTGTATGTTGATGACATGTTGTTGGTAGGAAATAACATGGATGTTATCAAGGAGGTTAAATCACAACTATCCTCCAAATTGACATGAAGGATCTCGGTGCTGCTAACTTCATTCTGGGAATGGAGATTAAAAGAGACTGTGAAAATAAGAAACTCTAGTTGAATCAGAGAAAATATGTTGAGACAATATTGCAGAGGTTTAATATGCATGTAAGTAAACCGGTCAAGGTTCCTATTCCTATTGGTGTAAAGTTATATGCAGATCAGTGTCCCAAGATACATGAAGAAGAAGAGGACATGTCCCAGGTTCCATATGCCAGTGCAGTTGGTAGTTTGATGTATGCAATGGTCTGTACTAGACCGAACATTTCACATGCAGTGGGATTTTTGAGAAGGTATATGTCAAAACCAGGGAAGAATCATTGGACAACAATACAGAGGGTCTTCAGGTATCTTCGTGGCACTACCATTTATGGATTGTGATACCAAGGAAGACCAGGATTGGACAAAGTGGTGGACATACATGGATTTGTTGATGTAGACTGGGTTAGAGATCTGGATCACTGAAGATCTACAAGTGGGTACATGTTTAATCTATTTGGAGGAGCAATCATTTTCATGAGCAAAAGACAGGTTGTAGTGGCACTCTCAATTACATAATATGAATACATGGCAGCCACTCATGCAAGCAAGGAAGCAGTATGGCTACAGAGATTGTGTTCAGGTATTGGGTTGGTACAAAAATCAATGAGATTATATTGTGACAATCAGAGTGAAATAATCTTGGTGAAGAACCCAACTTATCATTCGAAGAAAAAGCATATTGATGTTCAATATCACTTTGTGAGAGACATGGTTGAAGAAAAGAAGGTGTTGCTAGAAAAGGTTGACACTTTGAAGAATGTTGTATATTCATTGACAAATTCAATGAGAACAAAAAAGTTCTCCTGGTGTAGAGTAACAATGGGCATTGATGCCCTGGATTGTTCACTATATAATCCTGTGAACCCTTGTATGCAAAGAAAACAACAAGTGGGATAATGTTGGGTATGTGTTATATTATTTTCATGTGTGTGTGTGGGCGCGTCAGATTCGAAAACTGCATCTAACGATCCCAACTTCCTTCTCTCTTTGTTTCATGTGCGTTGAGCACTTTCCTAGGGGGGTCCTATGGGTGTCCCACCTTGGTTACGCGCAACGTTCGGCTCCAGGGTAGTGCCCCAAAAA
This sequence comes from Picea glauca, assembly GCA_000966675.3. Lineage (NCBI taxonomy): Eukaryota > Viridiplantae > Streptophyta > Pinopsida > Pinales > Pinaceae > Picea > Picea glauca. The sequence continues at coordinate 964,445 of JZKD02S1673259.1, forward strand.
ATGTTTTTGGGCGGTTTTTGCTATTTTTAGCGGTTTTCTAAATTAATCTTGGATTAATGGATTAGGGTTTTGGTGGCTACGAAATACATAAAAACAATGTATATATTGTATGGTAAATGGTGAAATTAATTTAATGAAGAGTTGAAAGGTGCAACACCAAGGAAGGCTAGTTTTCACCCGGTTAAGGGTTTCCGGTGTAAATCTCTATGTACTATGTGTATGATCCATTGATTAATTTTTGTTTTTCTTAAGAATCTATATGCATTGCTTTACTTCACAGGTTTAAAACTTACAATAATTCCATTCTCCCTTGACTCCATGCTCCTCACTCCTCCTTTAGCTTCTTGGTCAGGCTAGGCATTCTGACTTCTGGTTGTGATGGATGGAACAAATACCTCTACAAAATGGAAAACATAACATTATTCTCCAATTATTCCTTCTCTTTCCAAAAACCTTCCTTTGTTATATACTTCTTTGGAGGAGGATTGAGAAAACTTCTAGATCTTCTAGTGACAACTAGAGACTCGAATAATATGAGTTCATAGGCCCTTTCAATGAAGATACAAATCATTCCTCACCTATCCCTTTGTAATTACCTGAATCTAGAAGTTTCATGGGTCATCGCTTGTTGACCTACTAGTGATCGAAGATGATCATCACTTGTTGTCTACTATGTGTCTAGTGATTATCTCCAAAAAGGGATCAAATCCTAAGAAAAATATGCATTTTCGCTTACATATTCTGATGGATTCCCTTCTAGCCTGTAGGGTGGAAACTAAGGATATACCACCTAATTCTAAAAATCTACTAGTTATCCCCATATACCCATTTGAATTCTAAATATCCCCTCAAGATGTTATCTATGGTGGTTTGAGGTGTCATTCATGACCCTTGAGCCCTAGAAGCTTCCTAGAAATATGATAGATTGGGTGTGGTGGTTTGAACTATCATGTTTTGACTTAGATCCCTAGAAGATTTGTACTTAGGCTAAGGTTTAATTTTACCCCCTCAATCATATCAAGGCCTTGATACCCACACCTAATGCTCAAAACCTTGTGAGGGAACTAACTTCCTTTCTTATTTCCAAGGATACCCTCTATAGATCATGTGTGGTGCTGCAAGACATTGTTAGTGTATATGGATGCCTCAAATCTATCTTGAGAACCTTCATCCCTAGGTTATTGCTATATCCTTAGGACATGTACATACTACTCAAAACCACCTAGTGGCAATGACATATCCAATCATAGGACACCGATACACTTAGAAGGCCATGTGTCATTATTCAAGGAATCCTTCTTAGCCTTGGATGAATATAATATTCCTTTAGTGCCTAAATTTTACACTTCCTCCTCAGACCATGCTTAATTCCTTGATACCCATGTTAGAGGTTGCATTCTTGGACCCAGATTCCTAAAATACTTCTTTGAGGCTTAAGGATAAGGTTTTCTCCTCTAACCATGTTCAAGGAATCATGACCCAAATTGTTGGCACAAGGGAAAACCCAGAGTTCAACGCTCAAGAGCGCACCAATAAAACCCTAACTACCGGCCCTTTCAACAACACCTGCGAAGTAGATGAAGTCTCCCCCGAGGTACAGGTAGGGGTGGTTGCAAGACTCAGGTGTCTGCAACCTTAGATGGGACATAGATATGTGATTATCTTTCTTACAACGCACTTAGCATCAGTTATTTCCTAACATACATTCATTAATACACTTCGCAGAAAGCACAAAGCACCATAGTAATTACTCAGAACTAGCACTTAGCAATGATAAACATGTTATACTCAATAGATTAAGCACCTAGCATATTATGTATCATATCTAGCATGCATTCATATCTCATAAGCACAAAGCATCAATAGATATATCTAAAGATATCAGAGCACTTGACAAGAGAGAGGGGTAAACACATAAGAACAAAGCACATAGCACCATACACACAGTTACTGTGGTTCACCCCCACCCTGGGGCTACGTCCACAAAGTCTTCTTTATATTATCTTGGTCAAGAAGTTACAACATAGAGCTTCAATGATCCCTACTTTGCATAGGGCAGAAGATCTGTGTAGCTCGCTAGATCCTTCTTCCTCACTCCTCAACATCCAACTATAACAATTGGCACTTACCCTCTAATCTCATGCACAAAGCTCTGTAATATACATACGATCACACAAATCCAAATACTAGCACTAAGCTTTCATTCATACACCATGCATATGTATTACATTACTATCTCCCCCATCTTACTATCTATATTGCATATTTATAGATTACAAAATGGGCCTAAACGTGGGTAAACCCACGGGCCGACATCCCTTTCCCGTTACATCAACCCAAAACCCTAAAATGTGTCTCAAAATAGGTCTTTCTTCCTTATTTTCTACTTCGTGTTGTGATCCTTCCTTGGCAAGCTGTCGCAGTCACAAAAGTAGTCAAATATGACCAAGTACTCTTCAAAACTTGGTCAAGGGCCAACAATCCCCCAACACTCACCTGTGACTCGCCCTGAGTCACTCTTCTCTGGGTAACTCTGCCTCGAAGGCCTCGAGCTTCGCTCAAGCTACTTCGACCTGTTACTTTGCTACTTCTTCTTTCTCGGTAAATTCTTGAATGAGTGCATTACTAACTGGTCCTTATAATCACTTCTCTATTATTTTCACGAACTGTTCCAGGTCTTTCCCTTGGCTCTCAATATCTAAGAGTATTTTACATGCCCTATCCTGCAAAGGTCGAAATTGTTGCGTTACTTCCATGACCTTTCTCTGGATCATATGAATCTGCTGTTGTATGACGCATTGTTCATGGGACCTATTCATTTTATCTATGGTTTATAAGGCCTTCAACTACATCTGAAGTCTATCTGCCTACTACTTCGCCTCCTGGAGTTGCGACTCTAGTTTATGTAATTTCGAGTTCTCAGTCAGGCTCTTATGTATCTACGCACTTATGGTAGTTATCTGTTTTCATTCTTCAGTGAGTCCTTTGATCCTTTCTACTGTACCATGGGTAGTTATTTCATATTGGTCACATTATTCTTGTAGGGTGCTCAGTATAGCTTGGAGCTCTAGTTCTACTACTCTTTGTTGCAGTTGCTGAATGACTTCAACAAGCTTCATTACTTGGCCTTCTATGGGTTCTTCTGCCTTCTGTTCTAAGCCAGTCACAGAGTGAAATGCTCTATTGACAGCTTCTTCGATCCCGATCTGCTTCGCGAGCAGATGCTCCTTTTCTTTCTGGATCTTTGCACGTTCTTTATCACAAGGGCATACCCAACATAACCATTTGTTGGCACAAGGGCAGACCCAAGGTTCAACGCTAAAGAGCACACCAAGAAAAACCTAACTATTGGCCCTTTCGACAACACCTTCGAAGTATATGAAGTCTCGCCCAAGGTAGAGGCAGGGGTGGTTGTAAGACTCAGGTGTCTGTAACCTTAGTTGGGACACAGATCTGTGATTATCTTGCTTACAACACACTTAGCATAAGTTATTTCCTAACATACATTCATTAATACACTTTGTAGAAAGCACATAGCACCGCAGTAATTACTCAGATCTAGCACTTAGCAATGATAAACACATTATACTTAATATATTAAGCACATAGCATCGTATGTATCATATCTAGCATGCATTCATATCTCATAAGCACAAAGAATCAATAGATCTATCTAAACATATCAGAGAACTTGACAAGAGAGAGGGGTAAACACATAAGAACAAAACACATAGCACCATACACATAGTTACCGTGGTTCACCCCCACCCTGGGGTTACGTCCACAAAGTCTTCTTTATATTATCTTGGTCAAGCAATTACAACACAGAGCTTCAATGATCCCTACTTTGCACAAGACATAATATCTGTGCAACTCACTAGATCCTTCTTCCTCACTCCTCAACATCCAACTATAACAATCGACACTTATCCCTCCAATCTCATGCACAGAGCTCTCTAAGATACATCCGATCACACAGATCCAAATACTAGCACTAAGATTTCATTCATACACCACACAAATGTATTACATTACTATCTCCCCTATCTTACTATCTATATTGCCTATTTATAGATTACAAAATTGGCCTAAATGTGGGTAAACCCACGGGCCGACATCCCTTTCCCGTTACATCAACCCAAAACCCTAAAGCGGGTCTCAAAATAGGTCTTGCTTCCTTATTTTCTGCTTCACATTGCGCTCCTTCCTTGGCAAGCTGTCACAATCCGAAAAGTGGTCAAATATGACCAAGTACTCTTCAAAACTTGGTCAAGGGCCAACACAAATATAGTGCTAAAAACCTTCTAATAGATCCCATATCCCCTCTTAAAGGCCAATGATCTAATAGAAAGTTACTAAGCGGTGGTTGAATTCCTCGTTCATGTCCCTTCAACCTTAGAAGCTACCTTTAGGGCTTGAGGCCTGAGTATCCTTCCCTAACCTTGGTTAAGGCAATGAGACTCAAAGCTAAAGATCAAAATATTCTAATGGTGCCCATATCTTAACTAAGAGGTAAGTGATACTCTTGATATGTTATATGTGGTGGTTCAAGGTGCTGTTCTTAGATTTGGATGCCTATAACCCTAATTTAGGTACTATGGAACAATTTTCCTCACTCGACCATGTATAACGCCCTGTGATCCATAATTGGTGCTAAAAATATTATAATTGTGTCCATATTGAAACTTGAAGGACAAGTATCCAATATATAGATCATATGTGGTGGTTTGAGGACTCATTGATGGCTCCTAAGATCGAGAAGCTACCTTTTAGGTCTAATGAGCAAGTTTCATCACTTGAGTTTTGGTTTGGGATCTTGATACCTAGAACAAACCTTTATGGATTAAGGCCCAAGTTTTATTCTCTTACCATGTCAAGATCCTTGTACCCATACTTAATACTCAAATCCTCCTAATGTTGTTTATATCCCCACTCGGAGGTGAAGGACATACTTGGGAAAACAATTTAGTCATAATATCACATTCACATTATAGGAACATGCATGAACCAGATCGCATGTGTTGATCCTCAAATGTGTTAAGTCCTTCATAAGTCCCCCCTTTTATATTTATTTACTTAGAATTTTTTTCACTTTGTCACATGTTCATGAGTCAATTTCATTCTTGTTGTAAACTTTTTCCTCCTCCAAAATGCACTGTCATATTTCGTCCTATCCATTTCACACCTGTAATTCGATTTTTCTTGAACATATCATCACAAGTCTAAGTCACTTTCTTTATTAATTTGTATGTCTTCACGACCTCTCCATCCAACCGATCTGTTACACAGTCTATTCTTTAAACTTCACTGTGCTTTACGAGACATTATAATCTTCCTATATCATATCTTCGATCTCATCAATTTGATTCACTCTTGTACTTAGTCAATATATTGAATATCTGTAGTGGGTCTATAGGTTCGAAATGATTCTATCATTTATTTCACCACATCAGATCCCATTGATCCAATCCCCTCTTCATATTGAGTTATTTTCTTAAAATTCCACATGGCTTTGTGGGTTCACGCCCATTTCAATACTTCTTCACTTACATCCAATCCTCCACCACCCTTCCATAATATAAGTCCCTTCTTGTCACATTCACCATGGAATATTTAATGAAAATATTACAAAGATAAAAAAATGGTTAACTATTAAAAGGTTGTGTTGACGATTGAAAACGCCAATGAAATTTCACCCGCAAAGTATTGCTAAGGCCTATTATTATAAAATCTAAATAATACGAGTAGGTGGGACCCCCTTACTATTGGAGAACAGATCTATTCATTTTTGAGGTTGAGATGATGTGCAACACATGGTTGATGAATATTGTGTTGTTATTGGTTACAAATTGAGCTTATGAAGGGTTGATTCCTTATGTTACTACAACCTATGATATTCATTAAGGTCATTGTTGTCTGTTCTTATCGCACCTGCATAACAGACATATTTTTACATGAAGGGTGGTTTTGAGAGAGGCAAAATACTAGAACAAATGCAAGGGAATGGGACCTAGTTCTGCAATATCACATGTGAATAACTTAAAATAATTGAGAAACAATTATAATGGATGATTTTAAAGCTATCCTAACTATATTATATGCATGGAAATACTTGGTGATTATAGTTAAACCCTAGCTAGCAAGAAAATGGATATGAAATTTTGATTGGGTTATATGGTTAGTACACATATAATGTTGATGGCGCATTTGGAAAGTTAACGGTGCTACTGGTTATGCAAATGGTTGAATTATAGGGGATTCAAATTATGTTATGGCATAATTCATGCTATTGTCTTTTAATATGGTGATGTTTTCGGTACTTGTTTTGATTAATGGTTAATGGAGAATTTGTTGGCATGTATTGTTGAGTTAATGAGGTGTGGGTGGAGGCGACGTGCATTTACTTCATGTCACCTTTACTCTTCCCATTGGCTTCCATCCTAGTCGGGCTATTGTTCGATCTTGCTGCTATGTATATGCTCTGAAATTTTAACAGGGTGGAACCACTCGGCTAGCTCTCGTTTTAAGGAATTCGACTAACCTGTATGTCTTTTTTTTGGCCATTCTTGACTTCACTCTAGTTATTAAATTGTTACTGGCTCAGGTGTATGGGTTTGTGTTTTTCCTAAGTGTTGCAACTGTGTGAAATTTTAGTTCTTGAATGAAGAGTGGATGGTTGTGCCTATAATATTTTTGAGTTCGTAAAGGTTATTGATCTTCCTAGTGAGAGCTCTATGTTACCACTACTAGCTTAGTTGGAGGTTTCTGTTGTTAGTTTGCTTGGCTAGATGTCCCCACGTGTGTGCATCACTTGTTCAGTCTCTAGTTTTTATGGGTTTAATGGCTGAAGGCACTCTTCATCCCTGTGTTTTTCTCATTTGGGAAATGGTTGATTCCATCACTAAAGGCCATGAAATGGGCCTTCCCGTTCTTACTCAGCCTTCTCATCATGTTAATGTTTTGGTTGTTTTATGAGTCTTAAGGGTTACACCCTGCACACGTTAAGCATCATTATCAGTTGGGTTGGAACCCCACTCCTCTGTGGTATCCCTCCTATCTCAGGACTTGTTACCTATCCGTAAATAATTTGTGGTTTCCTTCATGTATGCACTGTTGGTATCGGGGTTTTTCACAATTGAAGAAAGTTGGCTCTAGCTTTCTTGTGTTAGTCACAGTGCAAACCTTTAACTCCACAGGTCCAAGGGTTCACATGGAACTCCAACCTAGCCTGTTGGGTATACCACTTGATTGTAGGATGGTTGTATATTGCCGACTATTTTTTAGTATAGAACCATCTAGTTGGCTATATGGAAGTCGTGTTGGTTTGGCATTTAGTTATTGCCTCTGTATAATGTCAGTAAACCCTTCTTGTTATCTACACAACTCAAGTTACGCAGTTTTTCTCCTTATGTTAATAACTCAGTATTGTTTAATGGAAATGGATGCTACCCCAATTCAAATGGATGCGTGGGTATGTGTGGCTGTCACAACTTGTTAGGTCAATTGATTTTATGAAAGTGATGGATTGGTGGGTTGATACATAGTCACTAGTACTTTCCACTAAGGGTTGTTTGGATATTTAGCTAGCATTGGTTACAAATGCTTGATGTCGCTCACACATATTGTGTTGTGTACATGATGTCTTAGCACAATGAAGAAATGGTCATGGTAACTATAGTTTTCTTTGGGGACCGGATGGTTATTGAATCAGATGATTGTATAATTTTTATCCACTGCATCCTTGTGTTGTTGGTTGAATAAGCCTGAATGCGCACAACATGGTCGATCATAGTGTGATTAAATCGATATATCAACACGATATGTTGAGTTATTATCCTGACTATTTGTTTGATTATGTTAAATGGAAATGTTGCACCACAAAGTTTTGTTAGTTGTGCACTGTGTATTATGGATAGCTTGGTTTTCACACTTAGGGGCACCCACAAAAGTTTTAAACATGTTTATTTATTGCAGTCAATCACTTGTTAAAACAGACATGTTATTGATGACAGTCGTGTTGGATAGGTGGCCCAACTTTTAAGTCACATTGAATTGTTTTTATTTTACAACGACAGATTTACATAGATTGGGCAGAGTACCTTGTGCATAAGATGGGTCTAAATGGTGACTGCGGGTTGTATGTTAATTGTCATTTCAGGTGTGGCACTTCGGTCTTGATTATTTTTTTTTACTGTCATATATGTTCATCAAATGTCATTGCATTTAAATGATGTGCTTGGTTGTAGTGATAGTGACTTCATTGTTAATTTGAAAACATGAGTTTTGAGGATTATTGTGGATTGAAAGAATGTGTGGGCAGTGGTTGATTTGGACAATTTTAGATTGGAATTGGGTACTGTTCATAAATTGTTATAAAATGTAGAGTGTGTGAATGAGAGGAACATAACCTCTTACAAATTATGTGGAATACTTATTGTTTTGTGATGACATTGTGTTGGATATTTGATTATTGGACAATGAACTAGTTAAGCACACAATAATTGTTATTCGGTCATGATGATTGTTGGCTGGTGCATCTATTCTTACCGTAGAATGTTTTATGGATCACTTGATTATTTTCATGAACAATAATTTTTATCCTCCCCTCTCATTATCTCATTTTCTGCTAATTACAAACCCTTCACATATCCCATATCAATTTTTTTTTCACTCCCTGTTCTGAGATTGATTATAGTTAAGAGAAGTTCTATGTTAAAATGGATGAAAGTGGTAGTGTCTTGTGTCGATTGCAGTGAGGTTTTATTTTTTTTCTTACAATTGATTTTTGTTGTCATTGAGCAGTGACCATGTTTTATCCGCTTTCATTATATCATATTTTCACTCAATACAAACCCCTCATGCATCCCTGAACACTTTTTCACCCCCCTTCTTGTTGATTAACAATAAAACAATTTGTATGGATTGGATTGCACGAGTTTGATACATTCTGAGACAAATCTATTTCATATTTTTAAGAGTTGTCATGCATGGTTATTTAAAAGGACTATTCTCTAATTGATTACACATGCAGGATGAGTTTCCTCAGTCTAGGAAGCCATGGCCGAGGAAACAGAGGTAGAGGTAACTGGAAACAAGGCCCAATAAGGCACAAGTTCTCCATACATTTTGATGTTGATTTAGAAAATCTTGGCCAATTGTTTCATGCTAGATTCTTTAATTGGATTGGGCAGGGAATAGTCCAACCTAGGCCTAAACATCCTCCTTTCCGAGACCTGCAAGCCCCCCGTATCCATGTACCTCCTCATGTCTCCTTACAATTCGAGGTCCCTAAAAATGATGGATGGCAAGAGATTGTCCACCCGACAGTCTCCCAACATCAGGGTTGGCCCAAATTTTCCTTTCCTTCTCCTCCACCTTTGAACCCCATTGTCCAAGTTGCCCCTAACCACTCGCTAGTGAAATCCTCCCATGCTGCCAAGAGATTGAAGACTAAAGCCCACCATGCACTTGATAAAAGAAAAGCCACCGCTGCCCCTTCCTCACCCTCCAATGACGACGATAAATATGTGTCTTCTCGTATGCATTTGAGGGATGATTGTTCCCACGTGACCAGCGAGATCAAGCCTAGAGGATATGCACAACCAAAGGTGAATTCAGGAAAATCAAGAGGTGACAACAACAACCAAGGAAGGGTTGCATCATAGAATGGGAAATATGGATTTTGAGTTTTGTGTTATCTATTGTTTTATGACAGCTAACTTATGGATATTTGGACAACATGTTTTTATTTTGGATATATGAGTATTATTTTGAAATAATTTCAAATCTCATGAGCTAAAATTGCCAAAAATAAATATGTTGATGGAAGACACAAGGAAGTGTGTTTTTCTTAACTAATGGTTATGTTATGATTGTTATGAACTAAAGGGAGTCACAAGGGGTCCCACCTACTAGTTATTATTTGTTTATGACCCTTATTATGATTATTAATTTTCCCCCTAACTAAAGTTAGTCGAGTCTTTAAATTATCTTAACTAATGAGTTGGTTTAACTACTTTAACCAATTCTAACTTGTTAAAAGGAAAAGAAAAGGGAGGAACAAAGGAGGATAGAAGAATAAGCATGCAAAGGTTTCCTCTTTGAGTTTATGTTGAGATAGTTCATTTTTCATTCATTCATATATTCATCACATCCTAATTCTCTTTTGTGATAGCAGGGTATTATTGTAGACAAACAATATCCAAGGTTGAATAAAATCATTCATACACTAGTTTTTCAGAGGTGTTGATCTATCTTTGATAGTCTGTGTAGACTTGTCTATTTGTGAATTAATTTTCATGACTGATAAAGGCTATTGTGTAGAGTCGAGTGGGCAGCGATCTGTGGCAAGATGATCCAACTTTTAGATTTCAGTTTTGGTTTTCTGTCAGAGGTCCTTTTGTATGTTCCATCGAGGATGTCTAGGTTTGACTTTGGTCCAAAATTTCTGTATGAGATTTTGTAAAGAAAATGACTCTTTGGTGAATTGGAATGAAATAAATGATTGTTTTATGTCTCAATTGTCTTGATTATCATATTCGAATCTTTAATTCTTTTCTTACATTTATTTCAACAACTATTATATTCAGTAAATTACATAAAAAGTCGATTTCTAGCAAGCTTTTTGTTGATAAAAGACTAGCCTAAGCACTCGAAATTAATACATGTGAGTTAGTATGTTATTTTTGTTGGCTATAAACATAGGGTGATATTCCTGTCTACTTTGCTTTATCCAAGTAAAGTCTGAAAATGATTGAGTAAGATCATTTCATATCTTTTCCTCAACATTTATTTGGCGACCATACTGGCGAGATCTTCAATGTCTCTCTAGTTAATTTTTTATAATCGATTTTCATCGATACATATTTTTTTGTTATTGATTCTTTGAATTTTTTTCTATTCATGATTGTTCCTATTGCAAGGCAACCCAATCTTGAGCCTGGTCTCCAAGACCAGACCAACATTGCTTTGAACCTGTTTCACACTATTTTAGACACTATTAGGACCCGTGTTGAGCTTAACCGTTTTGGGGAAATAATTGAAAGAGATATTAGTGTTTAAGCACAATTGGAAGCTATACGTAGGAAGCCCATAAATCAATAGTAACCTTTTTCTTCTTCATTTTTGGCCTTTTGTTTCATGTCCTTAGATTTTCGTGCTTATAGAAGAAGAAGAGGCTTGTCACTTGAAATCAATCCTATTGCTGAAATAGGAATAAGAAATGTAGTGTTATCTATCCAACAAAGTGCTCTAAGGAGGACTTTATTTGATTCATCCATCTCAGTTTTTTTTCCCCTTATCTATCATCCACAAGATGGCATCGAGTGGTGGTTCTAGTGGCACTGGAAGTGCTTCATCTTCACAATATTCATCCTCTTCAGTGACAATATCTTGTATAACCACCATATCCCTATCCAATCTACTACAAACACAACCAAAGTCATTAAAAAGTATGGGCTTTTTCAGTTTGAAGAAGATGCCACAACCACATTATGGCATGTGTCCTCTCATCTTAACTTAACACCTGCTACTTGCCCACTCCCGAAGTTTAAAGAGCATTTTCCTAAGTTTTAGGAAATAAAATTATCAATACCAATGAACACCTAGTGGAATTTTCTAATTCTTTCCATAACATAGGGGCCAACGACAATGACACTTGCATGTGCTTGTTTGTCAATTCCTTGGAAGGAAAGGCTACGGCCGAATTCATTGACCTTCCTCCTAAGATCATGTCTACTTGGGAGGAGTTAATATATTGGTTTCAATCCACTTATGGTAAATCCAAAATCCCTTACTAGAAGTTAAGGGAATACAATAATGTTACTTATAAATATGGTGAGACCATCAAGTCTTTCAACTTGCATTTCACCAAGTTGTACAGTAAAATCCCCAAACTTATCCGCCCTCAGAACCAACCGCTTTCATGCATTACTACAATGCATTGAATTATCCTTACCATTATAGGCTTGAGGAAAAGGCCATTGATAATCTCGGTTTCACTCTGCATACTTTCTCAAAGTACGAAGAGAAACTCGAAAGAATTGGTCTCCCCCAGGGAGAATCAGTTAGACAAACAAACATGTACTCTCTCTTACAACTAGTACAAGATATGAACAATCGTATGATAGCATTTGAGAAGAAAGGTACTTTCTCCCCTCTCACCCCTGGAGCTTCATCCTCTTCTACACCCCCCTTTAGAAATCTAGTTGAAAACAATTTTTAGCCTAAGGCTATCCTGCCTCAGAGTTGGTGTAATTTTTGCAAATAACACCACGAAGAAACAACATGTGAAGTAAAGAAGAGTGCCAAAGATAATATCTTTGGTAAGAGACTAGAAGCTCTTATCATTGTCCTAGAATTTGTGGAGCCAGAGGATGTCATTGTTATTAACACTAGGAACAAAGCCTATTCTACCAAGGGTAAATTTGATCCTCCTTGTAGTTCTTCTAGCCCGAGCTCATCCCCAACCACTGCTATGCCCTAGGTTCCTAAAATTCCTTAGGTTCAAAGAATCAACCCCCCCTCTTCCCTCTTCCAAATACAATATCTTGAATCAATTGGCCAACATCAAAGTAGTTGCAAACCTCCTAGACATGGTTGTTGTCCATGAACAACAGATGCATCTGAAACAATTCATGGAAGGAAAAGCTTCCGTTGTAGCCAATATTTCCGAAGAGGTAGATGAAGAGGATTCTTCTGTAAATAAAGTAGGTGTACATAAATTTAGATACCCTGTAAAAAATCCCCCTTTTTATATTTCTGTAAAGATCATGGATAAGATTGTCCATTGTTGCCTCATTGATGGCGGTTCGGGCCCAAGTGTGATGTCTAAGATTATTATGGAAGAGCTAGTCTTGTCTTGTACAAATGAAAATGCCCGAAACATGCTCTCAAATAATAGTATACAAAAAACAACCATAGGTGAGATTAAGGATGTGACCTTTTTTTTATGTGCTCATCTTGAGATAAGGACAACCCTCAACATTCAGGTGATCAATATGCTTGTAAGAAATTACTCAATTATTTTGGGAAGATATTGACAAGCCCTAATAGGTGGGTACCTCTCACTTGACATGACACATTTATCCGTTCCTTGGAATGGAAATAACATTATGGTCCTTAGAGAAGGAATAATCTCACCCTACATAGAAAGTGTTCTACAATCTAGCGTAAACTATATCGAAGAATACCTAGGAGTGTATTCCATCTTCGCTGAAGAAGATAATATTCCTTTGGAAAAAAATGATTTAAATGATGATATATGGCATATGCACTTTGATGGTTCATGCTCTAGTGAAGATAATGGGGCCGGTATTATCTTGGTTTCCCCTGCAAGAAAAATTCATAATCTGTCTTTTATTACTGTTGTTTTAGTTCTTCATTTTACTTCTCTCATGATTTGGTTTCTTCTTATCTTTTAATCAATTTGGTCAAATAGGATGTTGGATCAATTTTTCCACAATGACACTCTTGCGAAGCATTGTTAGTTAATAACAATCAAGATTACTCAGATGATTATGATGCTCCTTTGAAGGACCCTTGAAATTGTTACATTTTCCCATTATTGTCCATAAAGAGTCAGCTATCTCCCGCTTCTTCTAGCCATTTCTTCACCCATTGAGATTTTAAATGGAAAGTTTAGAGGGTTTTCCTCCTAAAAAATAGAGAGCAAATTCAAATCAAATGATTATGCATACAGTGGTAAAACCCCTCACACTTAACATTTTTCATGAATTATTATCAAATTCCCGGTCATCTTTCAATTAAATCCGCTCACTTCCCCCTGTTGCATAATTATCCAAGTTATGTATTCTTGTCCTATTGTCTTGGTCCACAAAAACATGAGTTTTGAGTTCTAAACCTGTTACAATTTTTTTTTTCCTGTGGAGTCGCCAGTTTGTTGACGATTGAAAACATCAATGAAGTTTCGCCCACAAAGTATTGCTAAGGCCTATTGTTATAAAAGCTAAATAATACTAGTAGGTGGGACCCCCTTACTATTGGAGAGAAGATCTGTTCATTTTTGAGGTTGAGATGATGTGTGGCACATGGTTGATGAAGATCGTGTTGTTATTGGTTATAAATTGAGCTTATGAAGGGTTGATTCCTTATGTTACTACAACCTATGATATTCATTAAGGTCATTGTTGTTTGTTCTTATCGCACCTACATAACAAACTTATTTTTACATGAAGGGAAGTTTTGAGAGAGGCAAAATACTAGAACAAATGCAAGGGAAGTGGACCTAGTTCTACAATATCACATGTGAATAACTTAAAAGAAATGAGAAACAATTGCAATGAAAGATTTTAAAGCTATCCTAACTATACTATATGCATGGAAATACTTGGTGATTATAGTTAAACCCTAGCTAGCAAGAAAATGGATATGAAATTTTGATTGGGTTATATGGTTAGTACGCATATAATGTTGATGGTACATTTGGCAAGTTAATGGTGCTACTGGTTATGCAAATGGTTGAATTATAGGGGATTCGAATTATGTTATGGAATAATTCGTGCTATTGTATTTTAATATGATGATGTTTTCGATACATGTTTTGTTTAATGATTAATTGAGAATTTGTTGGCACATACTGTTGAGTTAATGAGGTGTGGGTGGAGGCGACGTGCATTTACTACACGTCACCTTTACTCTTCCCATTGTTCACCACCCTAGTCAGGATATTGTTCGATCTTGTTGCTATGTATATGCTCTGAAAGTTTAGCAGGGTGGAACCGCTTGGCCAACTTTAGTTTTAAGGAATTAGACTAATAAGTATGTCTTGTTTTTTTCCATTCTTGACTTGGCTCTGGTTATGAAATGGTTACTGGGTCAGGTGTATGGGTTTGTGTTTTTCCTAAGCATTGCAACTGTGTGAAATTTTAGTTCTTGAATGAAGAGTGGATGGTTGTGCCGGTAGTATTTTTGAGTTCGTAGAGGTTATCGATATTCCTGGTGAGAGCTCTCTATTACCACTACTGGCTTAGTTGGAGGTTTTTGTTGTTGGTTTGCTTGGTTGGTTGTACCCACGCGTGCACATCACTTATCTAGTATCTAGTTTTTATGGGTTTAATGGCTGAAGGCACTCTTGATCCCTTTGTTTTGTTCATTTGGGAAATGGTTGATTCCATCACTAAAGGCCACGAAATGGGCCCTCCTATTCTTACTCGTCCTTGTCATCACCTCAGTGTTGTGGTTGTTTTAAGAGCCACAAGGTTTACGCCTTGCACGGGTTAAGAATCACTATCGGTCGGGTTGATTCCCCTCTCCTCTGTGGTAGCCCTCATGTCTCGGGACTTGTTATCTATCCGCAAATAATTTGTGGTTCCCTCTGTGTATGCACTATTGGTATTGGGGTTTTTCACCATTGTAGAAATTTGGCTCTAGCTTTCCCGTGTTAGTCATAGTGTGAACCTTTAACTCCATAGGTCTGAGGGTTCACATGGAACACCAGCCTGGCCTGTTGGGTTTACCACTTGATTGTTGGATGGTTGTATATTGCCAACTATTTTTTGGTACAGACCCGTCCAGTTGGTTATATGGCAGTCGTATTTGTTTGGCATTTAGTTATTTCCTTTGTATAACATGAGCAAACCCTGATTGTTATCTGCACAACTCAAGTTACACAGTCGCTCAACATATATTAATAACTCGGTATTGTTTAATGGAAAGGAATGTTGACCCAATTTGAATGGATGCATGGGTATGCGTGGTTGTCGCAACTTGTTAGGTCAATTGATTTTATGACAGTGATGGATTGGTGGGTTGATACATAGTCATTGGTACTTTGCACTAAGGGTTTCTTGGATATTTAGCTAGCATTGGTTACAAATGCTTGACATCACTCACGCATATTGTGTTGTGTACATGATGTCTTGGCACAATGAAGAAATGGTCATGGTAACTATAGTTTTCTTTGGGGACCGGATGGTTATTGAATCGAATGACTGTAGAACTTTTATCCACTGCATCATTGTGTTGTTGGTTGAATAAGCCTGAATGCGCATAGCACGGTCGATCACACTGTGATTAAATCAATAGATCAACACAATATGTTGAGTATTATCGTGACTGTTTGTTTGATTGTGTTAAATGGAAATGTTGCACCATAGAGTTTTGTAAGTTGCGCACTGTGTGTATTATGGATAGCTTGGTTTTCACACTCAGGGGCACCCACAAAAGTTTTAAACATGTTTATTTATTGTAGTCAATCACTTGTTAAAACATGCATGTTGTTGAAGACGGTCGTGTTGGATAGGTGGCCCATATTTTAAGTCACATTGATTTTTTTTTCTTTTACAATGATAAATTTACATTGACTGGGTGGAGTACCCTGTGCATAAGATGGGTCCAAATGTTGACTGCGAGTTGTATGTTAATTGTCATTTTGGGTGTGGCACTTCGGTCTTGATTATTTTTTGTTTCTGTCATATATGTTCAATGAATGTCATTGCATTTAAATCATGAGCCTGATTGCAGTGATAATGACTTCATTGTTAATTTGAAAACACGACTTTTGAGTATTATTGTGGATTGAAGGAATGTGTGGGCATTGGTTGATTTTGATAGTTTTAGATTGGAATTGGGTACTGTTCATAAATTATTATAAAATGCAAAGTGTGTGAATGAAGGGAACATAACCTCTTACAAATTATGTGGAATACTTACTGTTTTTTGATGACACTGTGTTGGATATTTGATTATTGGACAATAAACTAGTTAAGCACACAATAATTGTTATTCGGTCATGATAATTGTTGGTTGGTGCATCTATTCTTACTGCAGAATGTTTTATGGACCACCTTATTAATTTGATGAACTATAATCGTTATCCTACCCTCTCATTATCTCATTTTCTGCTAATTACAAACCCTTCACATATCCCATATCCATTTTTTTTTCACTCCCTGTTCTGAGATTGATTACAGTCAAGAGAAGTTTTGTGTTAAAATGGATGAAAGTGGAAGGGTCTTGTGTGGATTGCAGTGAGGTTTTATTGTTTTGTGTACAATTGATTATTGTTTTCATTGATCAGTGACCATGTTTTCTCCCCTATCATTATATCATATTTTTGCTCAATACAAACTCCTCACGTATCCCTGAACCTGTTGGATCATGTTGTCATTGATGCCAATGGTTTGATTCATTGATGTCATTTATTGATGTCAAAGGATTGATTGATTGATGATTGATGTAATATAATATGTATTGTCCTTGATGAGAATGCATAAATGAAGATGGATCAATGAGTTGTCATTAATACATGATGAAGATGGATCGATGTGGTTTCATTGGTATATGATGCATTGTTGGAAAAATGTATAGATGACTCATTATTGTCTTATC
>JZKD02S1673259.1:998351-1012924 GCA_000966675.3 Picea glauca
ATTAAATTTATATGGCCAATTTTTAAATATCATTGAAGTAGTTCATTAATATTAAAAAAAACTCTGCAATGTAATTATTTACCTGGTCCTCTAGTCAGCACCGTTGGAATGGTTGCTGACCTGTTGATCCAATCTTCACATCAAGGAGGATAAACTATGACATTCTCTGCCATTGAAACGTCAAAATTTATAAGTACAAAATTATTAAGTATATGATTAATATATAGACATTTTACTGTCATGGGCCTCAGTCACAGGAACATCTTGGGGTTGCACCTCACTGGGATGGGGTTGTTGGGGAGCCCCATGATCTTCTGGCTGCGTTGCTCTATCAACACTCTATTATCCAGTACTAATGGTTTCGTTGATAGTGTTGATCCCATAATTAAAACAAAGACATTAAATTATGGACGATATCAAACATTTACGTATTTTATAAGTAATGAAAGGTTAATGTGGACTAATTTTTATTTACCTTATTCCACAAATTGGATCTTGGGGTCTACCCCATGCTTTTCCTACAATCAAACACGACTTTATAACTGTACTTGTAACCAATTTGGAGGTCTTCCTCCATGGTTTTAGTTTCGAAGTCGTGGCCCTGCATTGCATAAGGGTATGATTTTTTAATATTTTTGGCTGCAATAACCTGAAAGTTGTAAGGTGATACAAATAATATTCTTAAGATGTTTGGGTACTTACGATTCGTGACTGTAACCTTGAGTAGCGGCCTTGGCCTAGCTTGTGTTGGCCATGTTTGGAAATACTTTCTTTTGTTTCCTTCGAAGTGTCAGGCAACCTATCATCAAAATTTTCAAGTATGTTGTATACAACCACACTTTTATTTAGATCTAAAGAAAAATAAAGCTGGTATTGAAATCAAAATATTGTAATTTACCTTGGTGTACTAGTTATTTGTTCTCCTGATTTTTTCAAAATATTATCTTTTGCATCATCAATGATCACCTTCCACTCCCTCTCTGGAATTGAGGGAGGATGCTCATACCTAGAATTTTCTACCAAGATTCATCTATAAAAATCCTGTGTATATTTTAAATATTCACCCGCTGCAGACGTGACCGTTTTTTTATTGAACGTGTCTACTCCAAAGAGGCCTTCAAGTTAATCCACAAGTTCTTTTTTGAGGTTGGAATTCTGGAATCTCCACCTCATGCGTAAGGTTTCCCCAAAAATCATCAAAGCCTTGCTCTCTAGGTGCCTATAAAAAAGGTCATTTCCTACACACAAAACATATGATCATTAATTTAAAATTAATAATCTAGATGATTTATGTATGAGACAGATAACATTAAACAATTAAAATATGAATTAAAACTACCTGGGAGTCTTTATTGTTTTAATGGAAGTCCATTATCGTTGACCAAAAATGTGCATGGAAGGGTCCCCGTGCTTGTCACACGCCTAGCTCCAAGAAATGAAACCATGTCAACCACATCACCATGAGCCTCATCTCTTCCACCATCTCTAGACTCTGATCAAGGTGTGGATGTATGGCGGTGCATGTAATGGATCCTATCTAAAGTAGGTGTGGAAGATGGAGAAGTAAATAGTACTCTAGCAACTATATGACCGTCCGCATCAAGACTCTGTAGCGTCTCTGTAGTCCCACTACTACCAACACTGGGACGAACATGCTCCAAAAATGACTTTATAAAAAAGAAAATGTTTTTTCGTGAGATAATGTAAAAGTTAAAGAACAAAGTGTCATAATTGAACATATGAGTACATTAAAAAAAACACTTTAAATTATGGTTATTACCTTATATGTGTTAAGTTGTGACATAAGGAGCTTGATCTTTTCTTTAACATTGGGAGTTTGATCTAGACGATCTAAGAAGCTAGCAAGTTCCTTGTTCACTTTACTGATCTTTTTTTTATTAAGACCATCGTATCAACAAATGAATAAAACCCCTCCTCATTGGCGGAAGCATGATCAACATGTCCTGTGGACTACATATAATTTCAAGAAAAACAATGTTATTTCAATAAAATTGTATAATCAAATAATACAAATAACGTAAAATTTAAGTGGAAATTGATAATCATTTACATGTTCTACAGCTGGCCCTTTTCCACGATCGTCCTGCCACATTTTAATCTAATTAGAACCCCAAAATATTTAAAAAATTACTAATGATAACAAAAAAACAATGTTAAAGATAATATTTACAACAATGTTAAAGATAATAAAAAAATATAATGCAATAAGTAGAGGTTTCTTAAAGAGGTGTTGCATAAGAACCTGCACACTATTAGTCAATGTTTCTATTCGATTCAAATGGTAGTCCACTAATAACTCTTCCCCGAGAGCTATATTTTTTATTGCACACAAGACTACCTGATTCTCTTAACGTCCCTCATATATGAAATTCGGTTGTTTGTTTGTTCTCCCGGGTCGTTTGATG
The DNA here is from genome assembly GCA_000966675.3 of Picea glauca. NCBI lineage: Eukaryota > Viridiplantae > Streptophyta > Pinopsida > Pinales > Pinaceae > Picea > Picea glauca. Next base: position 1,000,778 of record JZKD02S1673259.1, read on the forward strand.
TTTATAAACCCTGCGATATTGCCAGAAGCTTTAGGCCTTCCATCAATATAGATAGTCGCTCCCTTATTTTTATCCTTGTTTATTAGTTGTATATAATTTGCGGCAAGTGCATATCTCTGCATACTTCGCATGTATCGAACCATCCATATCCAATATTTATAATTGTAACGTGGTCCGACATAGCCCATCAATTCAGTTACTGTATTGTATTTTACAATTATTCCATCCATGGAAAATAGCCCCAAGCCATGCAAGGAGGATGGTGAAATGTGATATGTCCTATTGTTGACAACGAAGTCAACATATATAGGAGGTATTTCCTTAGGTACCCATTGTTTCACCAAATTCTTATACTTGAGTGGAACCTCTATGTCTCCTATGCATCATCATAAGAGCATGATCCTCCTTCGGCAAGAAAAAATTTCATGCGTCTACAAAATTTTATTCTGATTTTTTCACCTCTGGTCCTTGTTTTCTTATCATATCTACTTGATGTAGTCACATTTCCCTCTATTTTTCTTGATCTTTCCTTGCTCGATGAAGAAATATCTGACAGGTACCTATTTGGTTGTACCTTCAGTTGCATGTGCATGTGTTGTTATTTAGTATTCCATCATCATCCTAGTTCTAATTTATGAACTTTTTTTTCTATATTCAATGTTCTAAATAAAAATTTTATATCTTTAGTTTTGGATGCACAATTAGACTAGGGTGCAATTACCATTATTAGTGGGCAACCACCTAATTTAATGTGATATACCTCTTGATTTTGGACATATTAAGGACATAAGGATTTCAAAGTAAGTAAAACATTCATTTACATGATCTAGGTTCCTATTCATGCCCCCCTTCATTGGACCAAAAGAAAACATGATTCAAAAATCCATCCTCTCCTCTTTTTAAGAAAATGTGATTCAAATACATCCTCTCTTCTTTTTATTCCTTGCAAAGAAAGGACTATAATAATCACCTCATGCAAATAATTGTGTAGTTTTTAGTGTTCTCTAAATAATATGGTTTCTATAACTATGGCCATTGATGGTCTTTCTTGAGATGGCCCCCACAATCTAAGGAATACAACTAAAAAAATGTGTTTCATTTGTCAAGATAATACCCACAATACATTTTAATGTTAGGACAATGAAAGAAACAAGAAAAAATATTAGGCAATATATCACATACAAACAATAGACAAGAATTAGGTTGCACAGGGTGAAGAGGGGTTGGTGACTATATAAAAATAGGTGCATATGGTGAAAGAATAAGAGGTCGAGGTGGTCAACATGGAGGATAAGGCAGATATTAAGAAGGTTTTTTTTTACCTATATTGGGAGCAAGAAAAGGGAAGGATGCACTTTTGTGAAAAAGCCCTCAAATAAACCCTGGAAGGAAAGAAAACAATATGTACTCATATTTGAAAAGACAAAAATAATATGTTAATGAATCCATACAAATTTTAAGAAAATTGGATAAAGAAGAATAATTTCAAGGCTCTAGATGAATTTTTGGATCCATCAAGTGAGGAAGAATCCATATCAAGGATGATAGAATTGATGACTATATTAGATGCATCATGTTGTCGCTGGATGTGAAGAATTCTACTTGTTAGTTACCTTAATTTACCACCTCATCACTTGGTAAATGTGTCATGCCACCATTGGATGTGAAGGATGACAAATTTCAACTATCCTTGTTGTCGCCTCATCATCTAGTCTCTATGTTAAGTTGTCATTAGATGTGAAGAAGTATTAAGGGGCGAATATGGGTGGATTAGTTAGCTCCGGTTACCACTTGGTCCACATGTCATGTTTTCATTGGATGTGCATTGTGAAGAATGCCACAAACTAATGCTTAAAGATCCCAATCCAAAAACACATCCTGATCTAGAATCTCTAGCAGAAGATGTTGTGAACTACAAAAAATATCCAGAAGGGTAGACAGCTCGAAGAAATTCCATTTTTTACAATTTTGAAAATGACTTCAAAGATCTGCAGTTTTGATAGCTTAACCAAATTTGAAAAATCATTGTTAGCTGTCGAATCCTAGGACTTTCGATAGCTTATCCTACTCTGTTTCAGGCATGTAAGCTGCCGAAAGTGCAGACATAGGCATAACGTTATTCTTTTTTCCTAGATCGAATATTTTTGCTGCCAAATAATTCGAGGAAGGTTTCAAATGAATTATAACTTTAAAATGGATAAATATCATCCTCTTTTCCAGGGTTTAGTGGCAAATACGAAGGATAAAAGACTCAAAATTTATCCTATTTTGGTTGAAGATTTGCCCAGGTGCCAGAAAAGGATCTCGAGTTTCCTTGTCATCACCCAGAAGACTGTTGAAGATGTCGAAGATTGTTGAGGTTTATAGTAAGGTTTATATGGACTCATAGTCCTACGTGTTTGAACTCCTAGCCATACCTGTCTTAGAAGACACAAGTTTTATGTTGAAAAAAACTATATTTGAGGTGAAGACCATACATGAGATTTACTTAAATGGCACTTAAATAGTTCTTTGTATATTTGAATTCAAACAAAAAGTTCCCAAATGTGAACAAAATCCTCAACAAAAATCGTATGACTAATACTTAAAAAAATAAATCAAATGTCTTTTCTTTCAAGAGCTAGTATGAGACTCATATGCACCTATAACAATAGGGAAATCCTAAAGACATAAAAGGAGGAAAGTTAGTCAATACCTAGTTTTCATTGTGCAATCACATGTGAAAAATGAAATGTAAAACTCAAGAAGGAGACATAAAGAAAGGGAAGGTCATAGAGGGATATTACAAAATTGAGAGGAGGAAAAAATGTTGGAATATGAACTCTTCTCCTTTCCAAGAACATTGATTAAATGAAACTTCATAATGCCATGATTGATTCATTAAAGCTAATTTTCATAACTACTTCAAGAGGATTTTGAGGATACTTCTATAGATTTATTTACCCAAACTTTTATATAATAGTTTCTAACCTTACTCTAAGTGAAAACATTTCACTCTCAATCCCACTCAAAGTTGTATAGGAACACAACTGAACAACAATATAGGAACACAACTGAACAACAATTACTTTAACAACATTGTTATAGCTAATTTTTCCTCGCTCCATGCAAATTGTTTGGATGGCCTTTCTATTTCCTTATGTAGACTTGAAGTCCACTTTTTTTACCTTCCAGAGCCAAAAAAACAAATTTTAGCTAGAGCACCCCTCACTCCCGGTTCACTCTCCATTCATGATTGGATTCTAGTTTCCCTAAATGTTAGTTTTGAGGCTGCATGTATTACTGTCAAAGAGGTTGGGAGAATGTTGGGAGAAAGAAGAGGAACCTCACCTATTTTCGAGAAAAGGGACACAACACTCCCTATTGTAGGGGAAGGCTAGTATAATAAGTAGTATTTACCAGATAGAGGGGGGATAAAAGTAGTCTTTGACCACTAATTCCAGAATTGGATCATCCTTTTTAAGCAGGACAAGGACTAAAATATCTTCAAGGGAATTTTATATATTTCCATCAAGGACATGGACAATTCTGATGTGGACAATTTTGCATGGAGGCATTTTTCCCGGACCTCTTCATGAAAGATTGTGAATCTATGGTGCATGTACAAATATGTGAGATGTGGGTTTATGATAATATTTTAAATTTTCCAATAACATTCTCCATTGAACTTGTGTAAACCATTCCATTTTTTGTTTGTTGCACTAAGTGTAAAGAACAATGTTGGAGAATTATAAGACGTAAGTTAGGTATGAGCTATTTGTTACCTCTTTATTACCTTTTCTTTTAATTGTATCCATATTTTGTATTGATCAAATGAGGAATTAACCTGAAACTGATTCCATTAGACACAAACTCAATCCTAAGGAAAACTAAGAAGCAAAAAAAACAACACACGCGAATTAATCTAGGAGTGAAGCATGCAAACAAACCCTCTCACAAAGAAGCACTAGTTGGTGATGGAATCCAAAATCACAGAATCGATGCACAAAGGGGCTGAGTTTCGGCGGGTGGGAAAGTTACGTTGACAACCTCCTTAATGAACTAACACCCTGGTGCAAGTTAACTCACTGAGTAGTGGGCAGCCCTCCAAATAGTCTGAGTGAGTCTAGCCAACGTCGATCCCAGGTACAACACCACCTTCCCTTTGTTGTCACCTTGTGTAGGAAGTCTAAAATATTATGGCCTCTATGGTACCACCTACTATACCAAAGCAGAGGGGGGACAATCGACAGTTGACACAAAGACCAACAAAGCAGGGATGATTACTCTAAGGGCCCCAATGTGACCTCGTGATTGACCCTTGTGTTAGAAGGGCTTCCCAAAGTCAGTGATATAGCAACTAAATTTCACTCCCTAACTCAAGGATTTATGTTTGTTTAGCAGCTTTGGAAAGTTATTCTCACAATCATATTCCAAATATCTACACCTAAGACAAGATGGTTTTGAAGATCCCTATAAAAGTTGCTAGATAAAGTTTAATTAGCGCTTTATTTTAGGTTGTTGTTACTCAAAGGAGTGGTCGTCAAATTCATGGAGTTTTGACTTGAATCTTTAGACCATGCAAGAGGAAAATGAAATGAAATAAATTCAACTTCAATGAAAACTAGCTATGGGAAGGAGCAAGAGGTTTTAAGAAAATAAATAATTTCTTGATAGATTACTATGTGTGTAGTACTGCAAAATGACCCAAATTTGAAAAATACCATGCAAATGTCATAGTTCACTTAGTACACCTATACAACATTGAATCAAATGTCATAATTTCTAACATAGTAAACTTTTATGATTATAAATACCACCATACACATATTGAATACTCATAAGGATCATGTAATTCATTCATAAAGGGGGGTCTTTAGTTATGAACCCACATGTTGTGAATATATGTTGTGCATAAAACACTGAAAATAACAATGTAATAAAGAAAAAATGATACAAGTCCTTTTTTCATAAGAGGAGTGTCACATAAGGATTTCAAAGTAAGATACACCATTCATTTACATGATCTAGGTTCCTATTCATGCCCCCTTCATTGGACCAAAAGAAAACACGATTCAAAAATACATCCTCTCCTCTTTTTAAGAAAACGTGATTCAAATACATCCTCTCCTCTTTTTAGTCCTTGAAAATAAAGGACTATAATAATCACCTCATGCAAATAATTCATATGTATAGAACATGTAACAAAAAAATATTTAAGTTATGGTAAAGTCATAAAATTTTGTATTTTCCGCCATATTAATTTTTTCTTGAGTTGTACAAATTGTGTAGTTTTCAGTGTTCTCTAAATAAGATGGTCTCTATACCTATGGCCATTGACGGTCTCTCTTGAGATGGTCCCCACAATCTAAGGAATACCAAGAAAACAATGTGTTGCATTTGTCAGGATAATACCCACAATACATTTTAATGTTAGGACAATGAAAGAAACAAGCCAAAATATTAGACAATATATCACATACAAACAATAAACAAGAATTAGGTTGCACAGGGTGAAGAGGGGTTAGTGACTATATAGGAAGAGGTGGATATGGTGAAAGAATATGAGGTCGAGGTGGTCGACATGGAGGATAAGGCGGATATTAAGAAGGTTTTGTTTTACCTATATTCAGAGCAAGAACAGGGAAGGATGCACTTTTGTGAAAAACCCCTCAAATAAAACCTGGAAGGAAGAAAAAAATATGTACTCATATTTGACAAGACAAAAAAAATATGTTAATGAATCCATATAAATTTTAAGAAAATTGGATGAAGAAGAATAATTTCAAGGATCTAGATGAATTTTTGTATCCATCAAGTGAGGAAGAATCCATATCAAGGATGATAGAATTGATGACTATATTGGATGCATCATGTTGTCATTGGATGTGAAGAATGCTACTTGTCAATTACCTTAATTTACAACCTCATCACTTGGTCAATGTGTGATGCCATCATTGGATGTGATGAATGCCAACTATCCTTGTTTCCAACTCATCATCTAGTCCCTATGTCAATTTTTCATTAGATGTGAAGAAGGATTGAGAGGTGAATATGGGTGGATTAGTTAGCTCTGGTTACCACTTGGTCCACATGTCATGTTTTCATTGGATGTGAAGAATGCCACTTGTTATTTAGACATGGTTTCCACCTCATCACTTGGTCCATGTGTCACATCATCATTGGATGTGAGGAATGCCACATATTAGTTAGCCTAGTCTACAACCTCATCACCTAGTCCATTTGTCATGGTGTCATTGAATGTGAAGAAGGGTGCAGGGAAAAATATGGATGAGATAGATGGAGCATGTTGGATGATCTCTAAGGTGGATGACCATGTGCACGATTGATGATATCTAATACAAAAAATGATTTTTATCATGTTGATTTTTATAATGTTGGTCTATGATGGTGAGGTGATATTATCAATATTTTGGAAAGGAACCATTGAAGGCACTAGTAATTGTAAGGTGACATTAGTGATGGCATCTTCCATTGATTCTAGAAAGGCACCGTTGAAGGAATGAGGTGAAAATTTTAGCATGGGGATGGAAAATGAAATAATTAGGAAACAACATTAATTAAGCACCATCGAAGGTAGGAGGAGAGCATTGAGAGGAAGGAAATTTCATGGAAATGAAGGTGACCTTATAGCTATAGGCTACAATATGCAACTGCCAAATATAACCTCTTAGGTAATATATCAAGGGAGTGGTGACTAGTCTCAACTAAGGAATGCCATCTTGAATTCAACCCTACTCAAGACAATGAACTAAAGGGAGACAATAAAAGATGAACGGAACGAGGAAATAGGTGGTCAATAAGAGAAAAGATAAGAAAAGGAAGAGAGAAATAGAAATGATAGGATAATAAAGGTATGATATAATGTTATGATTAGGGGACTAGAAAAATGGAATGGGGGAATAAAACAAGGAGAGTAGGTGTTACCATACGAATATAAAGGTGATAACGGAGGAGAAAGAGATGGGTAATACTACCCAGAAAGAACCATCAAATGGACAGGTAGTAGGAAGGAAACAAGACTAGCTTTGTCACCTCTCTTGGTGCTGACAGATAGCACAATAGTCATGGTGTTAAGGTTGAACTTGAGATCAACAAGAGTGGCTTGAATTGGTAGGGGTATGGTTCTTCTTGCTCTTGGTGTGGGTGCACCATCCTATAAGTATCCCTTATTTGCGTTGGATTTCATTGTTTTTAATGTGTGTGGGTGATGCGTGTTCTACATCATGGAGGCTTTGTGTGTTGGGTGGTTTGGAAAGGATCCAATAGACTTGTAGTCGCTTCATAATGGGCATGCTCTAGAGATATAAATATTTGTTGTATGGTTATTTCTACAAGTAGGTAGTGCCTTGTCCCATGAGAGGAATTGGGGCATTTATTCTTTTATTCTTTTATTGAAGATAAATTCATTGTAGGATCTAAGAAAGAAACAATATTGGTCTACAATCATAATTCACTCATTTGGCTACTCGAGAAAATGTAGGTTACAAGGAAATTCATAAAAAAATGGTTCACTTAAAAATCAGTCCTATATACATGTGTATGAGATGATTGAACTAATGAGATTATTGATTTTCTTCCATTTATGACCCACAACTTGATAGAAATGAGTACCAATAAGGTGTCTTGACCAAGGATATTTTGCATATCAAGTTTCAGAAATGTGTTAGAAATATTCCCTTGTGATTTCTTTATGGTATTTATTCATGGGTTTTAAAGCTTGATAATTGAAGGTGTTAGGACCCTATAAATTATAGGAAATCAGTATTCTGATTGATATCTACTTCAGGCATAAAGCATATTTCTCATGTCGCTTATTGAAAATGCAAAGTTGAAAAAAGGCTATCAACACCTCTCCAAAGATGTTGCAGAATAAATGGTGGCTACATGTTGTTTTCCCAGATCTATTTTGGCAAAATCCTTAATCAATTAATGCACTCTAAGAAATATTATGGCTCAGGTACAAATCTTCTTTATGATAGGGTTTCCTTAAACAAAATTGGGCATTTTCCATATTAGATCCAAATAGATTCTTGGGCCTTGGTTTTATTTTTAATTTTAAAGCCTTGTAAGTTCTTGCGGCCTATGTTTCTTGACCTTTTTCTTATGATGAGGAAAAATAGGCTCTCAGGCTTATTATAGAGACATGGCCATTATTTTTTCTAAAAATAAAATCATTTGAAAAATATTTTCCAAAAAATATATTGGCCGAGGGCCAATATCCAATCAAGCACGAGCACCTCAATTAACGCAACCAAGGGTCAGCAACACACAAGTCAACACAATACACAAGCCAATCCCCAATGCTCCATCTCCAGTGCACCGCATCCACATCACAGATGTTAGCGAGCTAACACACACCACACAACGCACAAGCCAACACAACGCCCAAATGTCAAGCACCAAGCCAAATGCAGGGGAAGCCATGAGGAAATGCCAAAAAGGGTAACAGATTGCAATCCTTTTGTTAATCTACAACTCAATCACAAGCTCACATGATAAGATAAGAAAAACTTGTGATTGGATATCTGTTCATAGAAAGCATTCTTTCTGCAAATATCTATGGTGGGAGTTAGAGAAAGGGGCTCACCCATCGCATTTATGTAATATCTATGGTTCTATAACACTCATTTGATGTAATAACCTCAACAGGCATGTGGTTTGAGCGTTGGGATAGGTGATACTCAAAAACAACAATAACGATGTTTTTCCAAGCGTTTGCAGTTTTATTTCTTTAAGATAATATTAGCAGATCTCAGGGCCATCGTTTTATACCACTCAAACCCTTCTTGGGAGTGCACCACAACAACAAAAAAATTATGTGCATGTGCAGATATGAGCTTCAAAAAACATTGAATGTGGCTCGATCTAAGGCTGCTTCAACCTCTATGGTATCTTTAGCCTAAGAAAAATCGCCAGTGATTACCTTTGTAGAAAAATCTCCTCTTCAGGTAGCCAATATTACAAATGTTGTAGCTACAAGGTTATCATCATCAAAGATACAACAGATCATAATGGACACTCTTGATTAACCATTCAAATTCATGATGATGAAAATAGATTGGTGGATCGAGAAACAAATTGCTCTTGGTGCATTTAGATACAACTCAGGTTGGATGTTGTGTAAATTGGATAGTATCCCATGTGTTCCTTCACATAAGGGATGATATTAAGGGATGATATTGACATAGCCTCAAATTATATGGAACTATTGGAATCACTTTTCCAAGTTTCTTTCCAAGATAATCAGATTAAGTCCAAAAATATCCTTAGGTTTCTATAAGTGAAGGGGACATGATGGCTTACTCTTTCTTCCAAGTATATTGTGGGTGAGTTTCTTGTGGAAGCTTTTGCAAGGGTCCAGGAATATTCAGTGGTGTTGAGTGGATTGATATTGGAGGTGATGTTGCACTATTGTTCTTTCAACATATTTCTTCCAACAACTTACAAGAAAGATTTGAGAAACTCTTTTCCAATGGAATGCACAGTCACCCAACCTTTTGACAGTATGGACAATGTGCCAAAGGTTGGTCTTTCATCTGTTGTGAGAGATCCATATTTTCTAAAATGGATAATACCAACCTAGTTGGCAATACTACTTTATCAGCCAATGAAAACTTCTACAAGTGTTGGCAGTTAATGACAGTGCACTTCCAGTTTGAAGGGATTTGAGATCAAAAAATTGTAGGGATCTTATTAGTTTTTTTCCAGGTAGAAGAGTGATAGTCAAAGAATGAGATGGAAATTGGTTGCATGTGGTGGATATTTTTGAGGTCAGAGAGACAACTCAATAACATTTTTCATCCCAAAGGAGCCTCCAAAGAGTGTCTTTGAAAGTTAAGAGATTCTAAAGGTTCCTTTTTCAAAGAAAATTTGTCCATATTTGCAAATATTCGATGGATTTGATAGCAACTGATAGGGGATTAGTCATCAAAGATAAGCCTCAGATTATAGGGAAAATCTATCATCAGTTTGTTTCTTTTAAACTGGAGAAGAGAACACTTGGCATAAATTAATTATTTTTCAAAGGATAATCCATCATTCAATGGAAAATTCGAGAATTGTAGGTTTTCAAGGATTTTATCAGTGTTTGTAGACAATTGAAGGTATTTATTTCCATCCAAACACCAACTTGATATATTAAATAACAGTGGCACTTGGAGGTGTGAAGTCAACAGTTTGATAAATGATCCAAGATTTTGTGGTAACAATGGAGCATATCAATCCCAAATTCTAAGTAGTCAAAGTTTCAACATTTAAAATCAGTTGGAGTTTGTCTTGAGAGTCTAATTGGTATAACATCCACAGATCCAACATTCCCAGACATTCGTTGATCAGTTTGAAAGAATTTAGGACACCTGGCCGAGACACAAAATTAGTAGACAAATGTTATATTCAGTTTTGATCATGATATTAACAAGATATGATTTTATAGTACATTGACTATGTTCAAAACATTCAGTAGTGCCAGCCAACACCCTAGGTGGCACTCTGTCTCAAATTTGGAGCATTTTTAGACAATAGTTCAAGTGGTAGAATTTATTTAAGAAAATTATCAGCAGTCAAAGGGTGAAGTGTAATCAAACCCTGGATATCAAGGGTTCATCTCCAGATTATGTGGCAAAACATCCAAAATTTCCCAGATTTTGAACATGAAAGTAGAAGGTGGTTCCAAATTCCAAGCAATTGTGACTAGCAACTCCATCAACTCGAGATTTTTTGCAACTATTCAAGATTTGTGTTTATTTTTTAGTTTTTTGTTAGGATTTGTTTCCTTGAGAAGGGTATGAGTTTGTTTTTGTACTGGGATATAAATCCCATGATTTGTAATAGAGGGGGGGTTGGAACCTGTTGAAGGGATAATTTCCCAATTATTGTAATGGGCTCATAGAGCTTCTCTTCTTTCAAGTATGCGGTACAATATCATATTGTTTCAAGATTCATGTGCCATGGCTATTGGTGAAGTGCTTCTCCTGTAAATTGTCTCTCTGTTTCCATATGTTTTTCCTTTCCTTATTATCTTGCAGAAGTTTTAAGAAAATAATTTGTTGAAAGATACCCTTTGATTCTTGTTGGAGATAATATAAATGTTTTCCTCTGATATTTAATGGCAGAATTCTTCATTTCTCTGTTGCTAAATTGATCTTTCCTCTTTTTATTCTATCTCGCTTCATTTAAATTTACTGGATCCATCAGTATGTCTACCTTGCCCTGTTTCATTTGAGATTGATACTTTTGCAAATTGAACACCTTGGCCTCTTTGACTCCATTTCCCAGTGGTTTTCCCGCGTTGTTCCAACCAAGCATTTAAAAACCAAAACCAAATCTATCATAACTAGCCTAGAATTTTAATCTAAACAAAGCTAGATAAAAAAAAGAGAGCCTTCTCTAAGTTTTGGAGGGCTAGATCCAGGACTCCAAGCGGTTTCATGTTACCTCCGTTATTTCTTCCATGGCCTTGGGAAAATTACAAAGAGTTAACAGAAGGAATAAACTAGGTATAGAAGAAAAACCATTAACATTTGTCTCATGAAAAGAATGAGACATATCTGGTCATGAAAATATACCTTCTCTTGTGTCATTACTAGGGATAAGATGGTCGACCTCTTTCTCCTTTGTCCATGCCCTCTTTGTCCTCTATTCGCGGCCTCTCTCTCCTAGCCTATTTGTGGCCTCTTCCTCCTCTGTCTGTGACCTCTTTCTCCTAGTATTTATGTGCCGACCTCTCTCTCGGTGTAGTCTTTATCTCTGCGGCCTCTTTCTCTAGTGCCTATGGTGGGTCTGTTGTCACAGGGTATGATGTCATGGGGATACGAGGGCCGATCTCTTTCTCTAGATATGGCCGCAGGTATGTTGTCAAGGGGATGTGGTTCAAATATGGGTGTGGGGGTATACTTCGACAAGAGCTCTTATATGTTGCTACATGGATATGGTTCAAATATGGGCGCGAGGGTTTTGATTTTATGTTTTATGTTTTGTTTTTTGTTTTTTATTTATTTATAATATATAAAGTTTATATATCTATATATAATTTATAATAAATATTATAAATTATAAATATTACACATTACACATTTATACAATACATAATATATAATAAATATGAGGTCACAAATATGTTTAGTTTCATTTACATTCAAAAGTAAA
>JZKD02S1673259.1:1025177-1058687 GCA_000966675.3 Picea glauca
TATGATGGTTCTGTGTCACAACCTGATGGGATCGATCCTATAGCAGAGGAAAAAGACAACGAGGTGCAAAAGTCAGGGTGGTAACCTAACCTATATGCTCAAGTTGATTTTTGAATTTTTTTATGGACCGTCAATATTTTCTCAAAACTTAAAAAAAATGTCCCAATACCCAATCAAATCCCTCCCATATAACTCCTGAATCACTCTAAATGGTTTTTGGTATAAAGAAATTGATAAGGGAAGCCAAAAAAGTGACAAAAAGAGGCCAAAAAGTCTATAAATAGAAGTTGGCACCTCATTATCACCATTGCTGATTTGGAAATTGACTCTGGAGCCAAAAGACCCCCTTTGCCAAAAACAGTGATTCCAGGAGCTACAGTGGATGAAACGAACTTCTGCTTGGACCAAGTAAGTACAAACTCCCTTATCTAGCTATTCAATACTTCAATTTCTTTTTTTAGTTTGTTTTTTGGGTGGGCGTCAACCTTAAAAAAGTCGGCCCTAGGTACACGTGGGTTGTCTCTGGACAGGCCACGTGTACATTCGGGCAGAGTAAAGTTTTCCCGTGTGTACACGCGACTGTCGCCTCTACAGCCCGCGTGTACCCCCCCTTTTGTAGTGAAAAGAAAAACAAAATCAAGTACTGACCCTCCTTCACCTTGTTGTGTTGGCAGGATGTATGTCCAGTGGAGGGAAAGGGAGCATGAGGAAATCAGTGAGTTGGTTGTAGCAGATCCAAATGTCGTGGTCGTGTTAATGCAATGCAGTTTACTAAAATTCTTTCTATGTCCATTTATGCACGCACAACCAAGGCTACTGAATGGCTTGATTGACTACTGGCACCCTGATGCAGAGGCTTTTATGCTAGAGGGGCAATCACTGGTGCTCACCACCGAGGATATATACTTTCTGACTGGCCTCTCAAGGAGAGGGGAACCAGTCAACTTCTGGACGTTTCTTGTGGGACCGAGCAAGATCTCAGAACTGATAGCTGAGCCTTGTGAGGCTGGGACTGACCGTGTGGGCTCCCAAGTACCTATTAGTAAGATTACTAGCTTAGCTCTGTAGACTATATTGTTACTGATTTGGTAGATTACTGGCTCATTAGCCTTGCATCAGGCGTCTCGCGCATAGATGAACTGTGCCATCCAGTGCTTGAATGCACAGATTTTTGACTGGAGTACCACACTACTCGAGTGCATGAAGAGGCAATTGACAAATTGCCGACAGCGGACACAGAGGAACTTTGGGTTCAGGACCATCTTGTGTTCATTCTTTTTTGAGAGAGTTTCGAGTTTTAGTCCTCGGGTTGTGGTACGAGGACATCAGGCCTCTTTCCCTGCAGTGTGTAGATGGGTAGTATTACTGCCACGATAGGGTGGTGGAAGGACCATTGAGTCCTTCGATGATGATTTCTTTGCATGGTTGTCATGACAGATCCCTGTGATTGAGGACTACCCATATGCAGGGATAGATTTTTATAGATATCCTGAGATACCCGTGCCTCTTGGTGAGGAGCGAGGGGAGATGGGTAAGTCTCCACCTTTGTAGTTTTTTTTTTGGTTTCATATGTAATTTTTATGTAATTTTTGTTATATATATATCAATTTTTTTTGTATGCCAGAGTATTTGATGGATAAATGTTTGTTGCATGCAGATGTGGGACCCATGCAACCTGTCGATTATGCACGGAACAGGCGTCATCCACGGCCAGAAGCCGCGGCTGCCTCCATTGGGGGAGCAGCAGTAGCAGGGAACCTCCCAGCCAAAGAGGCCAAGAGGGTCCTTAGACGAGTTGAGTGGAAATTCACTGTGCTCACTCACACAGTCCCGATGGCAGAGATAGAGGACCTGCCGCCATCCATGCAGCCTCATGTAGTGGGGGAACCTCGGACATGGGTCTGATTATTTAGGCGTTTAGCCCGTGCTGTGGATGATTATAACAGGGCCCATAGGCCCTGAACCTACTTAGACTTTTTATGTGCCATGAGCACCTACTTGTATATATTTTTTGAAGGCATAAGCCCGATGAATCGTTACTATTCCCATTTTTTAGGCGCTTGCGTCCATCTATGTACTCTGGTTATTTTATGATGTTATATATGGTTTTTATCTTTTTTGTCGTATGGATTCTATGTGAAAAAATGTATTTACATGTTTATGTCAATGTTCTTTCATATGTGTGCAAGATGCCAATCTAAAATTTGATTAGCTAGAGTATCTGTAATTTGGTTTAATCTCCTAGGAACATGAAAATATGTAATATAATCAAAGTTTTGTTCTAAGAGACATACCCTAAGGAATCGTCGGTGTAAAGTTGGATCATGAACCCGGTATACTCTATTTAGCTGCGACACAACCATTTGAGCATCGAGATAGACCCGGAGATGAGAAATACCCAATGACAAGGCATCACAAAGCAACTCAATAACTGCACTATACTTGGTGACATTATTTGTGGTGTCACCTAAGCATATACCTTCGGAAGATAACAACTGGCCCTGAAGTGTAAAGATTACCCAAGTTGCGGAGGCAAGCCTCTGCATGTGTCAACTAGCACCGTCTGCATACCCAATGAAGACCTCAGAATCACTTGACATATGCCATATTGACGAAAGATAACATCAATGACACGTCCATAACACTTAAAAGAAACTTTAAAAGTAATAGTACAAAGACTATACATATGTTATAGAAAGTTACCCACAGTGACCTGTCTATAAGTAATACTTCTTGAGGTAGAGCCCATTTCTAGGCTCCGCCAAAGCATTCCCTTAAAAATCAACCAAACAATAAGCGCCCTTTTTTAATACCTCTTTTATGATGAAGGGTCTGAACCACATGGGTTTAAAATTTCCTACCCCTAGGGGGTCCTTATCTTGGTCATAGACCAGGACAAGGTCACCCTCAGAGAAAATCCAAGGATGAACGGACCTATCATACTGACACTTGACCTTATGTTTGTGAGCTTCATTGGCCAGGGCCACATCATGACGCTGCTCATTGAACTTCTCAAGGTGTATTAACCGTTCTTCAAGTGGAGAAGTGTCTGGCAATAACTGTACTGCCAATTTGAGAGATGGGATCTGACATTCGATGGGAAAGACTAACTCCAGTCCATAAACAAGTTGAAAAGGTGAGAAACCAGTTGTAGTCTTAACAGATGTTCGGTAAGCCCATAATGTCGAGTATAACATCAAATGCCAATTTGACTTGGCTGAGTTGATAGTTCGCTGTAGAATAGTCTTAAGAGTTTTGTTTATAGCTTCCACCTACCCATTGGCTTGGGGGTAGTAAAGTGATGAATGCTCCTGTCATAACCCAAGCTTTGATGTTAATTCGGTCATCATTTGGTTCTAAAAGTGACTGCCATGGTCAGTGACAATCTCTCTCGCGACGCCGAACCTTGATATGATCTGGTTGAATAAGAAGAGAGTTGTGTTCTCTCCATCATCTTTAAACGTTGGCATAGCTTCGACCCACTTAGTCAAGTAGTCGACAGCTACGATGATATAGCGGTGCCCCCTTGCTGACGGGGGGTTGCATGTAGTGTAATCAATCCCCCACTTAGTGAAGGGACCAACTGTGATGACAGGAAACATAGGAGCGGGATGTGCCCTCATCTTCCGAGAGAATATTTGGCACGGATGGCACTTCTTGACTGATTCGATACAATCTTTGATAAGTGTCGGCCAGAAGTAACCTGCTTGTAAAATCATTTGGGTTGTTGCCAACCCAGATAAATGACCGCCACAAGATTCAGTATGGCAATCATTGAGCACGATGATGGCCTCCTCATGAGTGAGACATCGACGTAAGATGCAGTCTACACCTCTTCGATACAACGTATCATCGAGTATGAGATAATTTTTATCCTGATGGTGTATTCGCCGACGCTCGTCAAGAGAAGCAGAGGTGGGGCATTTCAAAGTCTGGAGATAGATAAGTATATCTCCATACCAGGGGTCTGAAGATGCAATCAAAAACATATCTCCCCGGATAGGTGATTCCTCAGGCACAACGTCACCTGACTCAACAGGAAGTTTCGAAATAATGTTTGCGAAGACCAATGACTTCTTGGACTTTTCTGAAACGAAGTCTAAGTCAAATTATTGGAGGATGACTATCCATCTACTGAGTTTTTCGCCTATAACTCGTCGTGTCAACATGTACTGGAATGGATTCACGACAGCAATGACGGTGGTCTTGCGAAACAGAACATAGTGACAGAACCATTGAACAACATGAACTGTTGCCAACGCAAGTTTTTTGATATGAGAATAATTGAGTTCTGGTCCTACAAGGCCTCAGTTTAGGTAATAGATCACGTATTCTGAGAACAAATCGTCTTCCTGAACTAAAACCATGCCAATGGTTGAATTTGCGACAGCTAGATATAATAAGAAATATTTTTTATAGTTAGGTGGCCGTAGTAGAGGTGTAGTTGTGAGGGTGTGTTTTAATGTGTCGAAAGAGCATTGAGTGGCTTCGTCCTAGGAAAAAGGAATGTCTTTCTTTAGTAAACACATAAATCCCTTGGTGATTTCGGCATAGTTGGCGATGAAGCATCGTAAGAAGTTTGCCTTGCCTTGTAGACTCTGAAGTTGTAAGATTGTGCATGGGGGGGGCAACTGGATTATTGCCTCCACCTTAAGAGGATCGACCATGATCCCTGTTGTTGATACGATGAAACCTAACAAACGTCCTGATGTTACGCAGAAGTTGCACTTGTTTGGATTCAAGTGAATCCTAAAGTAGCGACAACGTTCGAATATTAGTCTAAGGTGCGTGGGATGATCTGTTCGCTTGCGAGAACATGATGCTAAATCATCTAGATAGGCCTCGAATATATGCTTGAGGTCATGAAAAGGAAAAGACATGGCCCGCTGGAATGTGGCTCCAGCATTTTTAAGGCCAAAAGGCATCTTACGATATGCGAATGTACCCCACAGACAAATGAATGTCGTTTTGTTTTGGTCTTGAGGTTTGATTTGGATTTGATTATATCTCGAAAAACCATCCATAAAAGAAAAGGCTTCATAACCGACACATTCATCAATGATATGGTGAATGAATGGTGTTGAAAAAATATCTTTGAGACATGCCTTGTTCAAATCACGGAAATCGGTACATACACAAATCGTGCCTTGTTTTTAATTGACCGACACAGGATTTGACACCCATTGAGTCAAATGGATAGGATAAATAAAACTTGCCTTTAGAAATTTCTCAACCTCAATCTTGATGGTTGTTGCTTTCTTGGGATTGACTGGATAATATTTTTGTCAAACAGGCTTGGCATCAGGATATGTTGTGATTTCATGTTCAACTATTTTTGGATCAATACCTGGCATTTCCTCATAAGACTAGGCAAAAACGTCGCGGAATTATTTGAAAAGGTCTGTGTAAATTTGAATTTCTTCGGGGGAGAAATCCACTTCGACAAAGACATTCTCCACTATGCCAGGGTTTCGAGAGATGTTGATGGGCATAGTTTCAGCGATAGTCGCCATATTGCCCTCAGCATAAATTTCCTGCATAGCTAAGAGATTAATAGGACATGGCTGATCTCTCGTCATGGTAACAGTGAATTCTCATGCTTCGATTCGGCTTAACTCTGGGAGAAAATATGATCTATGATGAAGATCTTCCCAAGGTTTGTCTGGACTAGTCATTGCTTCGATTACTGCTTCATTAGAAGGCAAGACTAAGTCTAACGAATCGACGTTAGCAAGAGAACCCTGAGCCCAAATAGGCTCTAGAAATGGATCTAACTCTTGTGCAGGAATCGGATCAGGGTTAGCTGAATATTGTTGGACTAAAGAGTACACTACCTCAGTGACCGACAAGGGCATGGACATGCCTAGGTGCCCTATCTCATCCATCGTGTCTGATGGGGAAGGAAGAATCCAAGGATCCTCAAAGTAAGTCGTGCAGAAAAATGAAACTTGAAAAATCTCAACCTTATGGTGATTAGATATAAATTTGATATCGTCGTGAGGAGATGGGTAATCGAGGGTACCCATCAAGGACGAGCATAAACCATCTCCTATGTTAACGACACCTGGTTGAGGATTATCAATCATCGGGACCGTGGATGCCCCCAAAGCTAGGTCATGTCTGGAGAAAGATAGTTGATCAATGGTCACTATCCGACCCTCGTGTGGAAACAAAAAGACTCGAAAAAATATAGCAACCACATCTTGCATAGCATAATTCCAACTCCGTCCTAACAAGAGATTATAGTCGAGGGGAGCATCAACTACCTCTACTTCGGCACACATGGTTTTCCCTCCTAACTGCACAGGGAAAGAACGAACGATGCCATGTGGTCGGAACGAATGACCGTCGAAAGCAGTGAGGAGAGTAGGTGATGGAGACAAAATAGGCTAGCCAATGGCCTTCCAACATGCTAACGACATAACGCATGTCGAGGCACCCTCGTCGACCACCATGCAGAAGATATTCCAAGTAAAAATTTTCGTGGGATGAACCACTACTATCTGAAACACTACGTGGTAAGGCAGACGAGGTTTTAATTCGGTTGTATGTAACATGATGGTGCCCAAATTACAATTCTCAGTAGAGCCCAAAGTGGTTAACAAGGATTTCCTCTGAGTAGGGCATCTTTAGAGGACCTCCAAAGAAGACATCGCACAAGGGGTTTGTGATAAATCTTCCACCATAGAGTAATTTTGGGCGGCCCTTGCGTTTGGGTTGTGAGAAGATTTTTTAAATGCACCCTTTGGAATGCTTGTCATTGTTTCTCCCAACATCTTCTCAATTTGTAGAGGAAGAGACGGGAGATCAACTTCTTTACCCTTCTCAGAAGCGCTTGGTTTACTATAGTCGTACGCTCTAGTTGATATGAAAACATCACCCCTAACCATATATACGTTCATGGATGAGGGATTGTTTGGAGGCGGGAAGGTTTCTTGGCTGCCCCCTTCTGTGCTTGTAGAGGCTTGAGTGAGATTTTTCCCATGTTTAAAGGGATTAGTCAAAATTGCTTTCTATTGTTGTGTGACAAACTTTTGGGCCTCTGCAAGTTAAGGAAAAATATGGGTCGGGTGGTCTTCCACACACAAGTTGCATGGATACCTCGCCTTCTATTTTTTCGTGTTGTCCCCACCAGCATTATCAGTGGGTTTTTTATCCCTCTTACCCTTCTTTCATTTTTTTTTCTTCCCTTTAGGCTGTTGGGTGGCCTTTGGGTTAGTTGAATACACAGAGTGTACTTCCGACGTTTGGGTAGGGGGAGCAGCCAAAACAGTAGTTTGGCTGGCCGCTGTGTGTTGTATGGATAACTGTTGCAAATGTTTTGTCAATTGCTCAGCGGGCTTGGTTTGTGCTGAACCAACAATACCATCAGCATGTGGTCTAGCTCTCTGTCTAGTTTTATCCAGTATTGATTGTGGCACATCTGGCAAGATGTTGTATAATAAACCAGACTGAGAATAGATGAGCTCAAACTATTGATCCCTCATGATGGCATATTCTTCGGAGAAAACTCTGGATGTCGCGATGTCTTTGGATAACTGCAGGACAAAAGAATTAAGGAACCACTCAAGCAGGAATGTTGGTGTGACTGGTACCTTGATTAAACTCTTCCAGCGTCTCCACTCTTAGATATGATCAGAGATATGGTCTGTTGTTGTCTGTTCGAAATTGGCAAGCAGTTTTGTGACAGCGTCGTATCTCACAGGTAACTGGAAATGGTTAAGGAAGGCCATCGCCAGTTCGCCAAAAGAAGAGTATCTTGAGCGATCGATCTCGATGTATCATTTCACAGCACTCCCAATAAGAGTACGTTGAAACAATCACAACTGTACAGAGTAATCTTTCAATGAGTTAGATGAGCACCAAAGATGAAAGGTAGTCACATGATCACCTGGATCTTCATTAGGCTTGGCCTTGAACTTTGGAATGTCCGAAGGAAACTTCGTCGGCATAGGAGGCCAACGTGGATCGTGATAAATAGGATCATTTAACAACCTTGTCAAATTTGACAATTGTAAATCGCCAGGAATGGTAGTTTGGGTTGCTACTGATAACCTGGGAAAAAGGGTCCTGGAGTTTGACTGGCACCAAGTTGCCAGGAAAAGTTTGGCTACTGGCCCGGGTTCTGGTAGAAACCATGGCCCTAACCAGCGTAAGGATTTTGCATCTATGGAGACATCATCAGCTGATTTCCCAAAAAGGACATAGAGTGTTGGGCATGCATTGTATTCGAAGGACTTTGGGAAGGAATACCCCATGTCGATCCTGCGAGGAGAGGCATAGTAGTCTGTCCAGGGTTCCATTGACTGTTGAAAGAATTACCCCAGAATGACATTCCGGAGGAGGGAACGGATCCTTGTCCTTAATTCCAAGGTCCTGCTATGTGTGCCCCCTGTGCAGGAATAGTCCCCTGCGCAGGAGTAGATCGTCCAAAAATGGGGTTGCCCCCAGACAGGAAAGCGACTGACGAGAAAGTGTTGTTACTAAACGTTTTGTTCTAATAAAATGGTGTCGAACCTACCGGCATACTGTGCGTAGGTGGTCCTTGACTCCTGGGTCCAAATAAACTATTGTGTGTAGGTTGCCCAACAGATTGTTGATGCAGACCACCAAGCGGAGAGTACGAAGGAGGGATATGAACTCCTACGTAAGGAAACGCGTTAAAAGGGACAGGAGTTCCCCCAAGGTGACCTTGCAGAGGAGTGCTAGAGCTCCCTACCCCCAGACCCAGAGTCTGTAAAGTGGAGTAGGTTAGTACATGACTTGTACCCGAACTAGGCATACCGTAGGAGAACGGAGAGCTTGTCGCACTAGGTGTGGAGGGGGTTGTGGCCTCCACCATAGACGGGTTCGGTCCACTGGGCGACGTAGTTGCGGCCGAGACCATGGTGGCTCAAACCGACGACGGTAGGTGAGGAGATGAATCTGTTGTGGTGGAAACTGTGATGGGAATTGACGAATTTCCAGAAGGAGTAACAACATTTGTTTCCATTGCTGTGTGAGGCACTGTCTGGCGTTCATGAAATTGGATTGGTACAATAAATGGTGCCAAGATATTAGTGGTTGGGGTTTCAACCGAGCCAAGAGTGGCTGCTTCAAGGTTCAAAATGTTTGATTCCTTTGGGAGTTGTTTGGGCACAAAGGTTTGTAACTCGGTCGCTTCAAAAGACCCTTGTTGGTCTAGCTTCCGCCTTAATGGTGGCGGGGGTGGCTCCAGTGTAACCAGTGCCAGGCCAAGAAGACTTCATGACCGACAGAGCTCGGGATCCTCCACTGTGTGAGAAGATCCAATACATGCTAAGGTATTCTAAACATTCAAAAGTAACACACACTAAAAAGAATCCCCTAAGAGATAAGACAAGCAATCACTAAACTATTTGGAAGAACAGTTACAACAACCAACACTAGAGCAACTTACCAGTGCAACTCGAACATGGAAGCACCCTCTGGGTATACTCTACAAAGCGTGGCCTGATGTCTATCCTAGGTACCATGGTATACCCCCGCAGTCACCTGTGTATGTCCCTAAAAAGATTGGCAACTAGGTTGCCAGCACGCGAACAGTCACCAGGAAGGTACAGTCGAAAGTTAGGTAGACCACAACGAGCAGGGTATCGAGCCTGAAACCTATCAAGGGTATCGAGAGAAAATGGTCTGGAAGACAACTGAGGACATCAAATGGATTCGAGACCCACGAAGCCCTGTGGAAAATGCAAACGACAGAATCCCAAAACAAACCCTCTATATGTGTTCTCCACTACGATTGGTCCAACTTTGGAGGGGTTATCTCCACTACCTTTCTGCACACGACCTCGTGTTTATCCCCTGTGTTAGAGGGGGGTCCTAGATAACTTCCAAAAAACTAGACTTAGACACTCCCTATATCATACTCTAATGTTTGGTTTTGAATGGCCTTGAAGAGTTTCCTCTCCAACCTAATCCAAGGCCCTAGTTCTGAACTAGTATGTGAACCCTACAAACATAAAAGTCTAGTAGATTTTAAAATTAGCATTTCTTTTATGGCTTTGTATTACGTCAAGAGGTATGAGGGTGAAACTGATGATGTGTAAAATACAAAAGCAAAAAATGAATGAAAAAACTGGAAACAAAAAACTTTTACTAAATGCAAAATTTCAACAACTTTTCACAAAGAAAGATTTTTTAATTTTTCTAAGATTTTATACAGCAAACTCAAAGGAATTTCGCTCGACTACGAGCTACTTATGATCTAAGTGAAATGCAAAAAACTTAGGAAATAAAAGACTTTTCCCTAGCTAATGATGCAGAAACACACTCTTCAACCAAAGAAGAAAAATGAAAAGAGATTTATTTATTTATTTAAGTGCTAGTAAAGCAAAAAGGGAAAATACCGACAAGCAAAAAACCAAGAAAAACAATTATGTCTTAAAACATAGATCGCAAAGAATCAGATTGAAGAATTACACAAAGGAAATTGAACAAACAATGACTCTCACGCTTGTCTAAAAACCATAATTTTTTTTATTTTTTTTTTAATATTTTTCTGTCAACTATTAACTAAGAAAAACCAGGCGAAGGGTAAGATGAATCCTAAGCTACTGACTGTTCAAACATAGATTCAAACACCTGAGAGGAATACTTATTATCAAAGGAGGGGATGACTGCCCCACCCTGAACAAAAAGTAGCCTGTACAGACACGCGACTGTCACTCAAACAACACGCGTGCAAACGCGTGTTGAACATAGACAAAGAGCATGTACACGCGGGCTGACCTTGTACAGGTCGCGTGTATATCTAAATTATAAGGAAAAATATGAAAACAGGCAATCCAAACCAGGAAGAGGCCTCTGGTATTGATAACCAGGATCCCTTGAAGGCTTGGATACTTTTTCTAAAAAAAAAGCAAATAATGCAAGGAAAAATAATAAGGCAAAAAAAAAGGCAATCTGATATAGGACTGTTAACAAGCAAGACTCAGACAGGATTCCAGAAAACCCCCTGATAATGTGTGATTCTGACAGGGAAGAGGAGGACTGCCTCGAAGGTTCTCTGAACTCCTACACGCTACTGCTATCTCTACAGCTAGTGTTCACACGCGGGCTGTCAGAGGATAGCGCGCGGGTACACGCGTTCAGGCCTTCTACAGGCCACGTGTACCTCTGTGTGTCTTGAAAAATAGAGTCAAGAAAAAGTCAGGGAAAGCTGGTATGGAAAACCAGAATCCCTGCTAGCTTAGACCTTACAGAAAAAGAAAAGATAGGCAAAGAAAAAACAGAAAAACTAGTCTTTAACTACACAAAAACTTAAATAAATCCAGGAACCCTAAAGAGTATTCTCTCTAGTATGGTCGCCAATTCTGTTATTGGGAAAAACACCCTACGGACTAGCAAATTAGGGCCTACTTTGCATGCAGATTTGACCGAATAGAAACTACTTTTTTACCTACATCCCAAGATTTAAATCCCTTTTTCTCAGTAAATGCATGGAAAAGGACCACCTACCTTATTACCGGCATTCGATGTCGATCCTCCGTTGTGCTTGACTACTTATTCACAATGCTCCTTGTTACACATCAACATTACTCGCTTTGATAAGTGTCGCATGTGTCGCATGTTGCTCACAAGTGTCGCAAGTGTCGTATGTTGCTCACAAGTGTCGCAAGTGTCAAGCAAAGCATACTTCCATGATGACGACACTAAGAAGACACTTAAAATACCTCAAGCAGTTGATTTGAAGGAAGAGGAATGGCTAACTGAAGATAAGAACCTCTTGCCATCTGAAAGAAGCATTCAATCTAAGGTTTTAGGAGAGAGCGCTCCCCTATATCACTCCTAGGAGCACTGGTGCTCCCCTATAAGGTGCTAGGGAGCGTTATAACACCAAAAATCCCTTCTGAGGGAACGCTATAGATTTTTAGAGTGCTAGAGCCCCCCCTAAATCCCATTAAGGAGCGCTATAGCACCCTGATCCCCCTTTTGAGGGAGCGTTGTCTAATCTAGGCAGGAGTTGGTCCATTGAGGAGAATAAGGGGAAGATCTTTCAATCTTGGAAGGTAGTTGCATTCGAATTCTTGGTTCAACCATGATCTTAGGAGAATATCCCTGATCTAAAGAGGGAATTCCTCAACTTACCCTAAATATACCTCAAGAGGTTAGGCCTCTCTGAATCTATATAAAAAGGCTCTATTATGGTGAAAAAGAGGAGGAAGAATTGGAAGCATGAAACCTATAATCTCATAGGAAACATACAGTGAACTGGAGAAAGTAATCGGTAAAGTTATTGTCATCTGGATCATGGATGTTTTGAGAAAGGGTTGGACAAAGGGGACTTGACGAAGCTGTCGCATTCGCATCTACGGTTGTAAGTTACTTCTGTCATTATTCTCATTAATATGACATGCTTGGCCTGTTTCTTTCTAGTTTGTGTTTAATTGCACATGAACTTGTCTATGATAGATAGATCTATTTCAAGCTAATATCAATAGAGTAGGAAGTGGTTGTACTATTGTTTGTCTACAGGGCTTATCGAGGAGCGAAATAGTGGAGCTCAACTCGGAGCGTGCAGGGACAAACGTCGGTAAAAGGTACTTATTTTCTCCTTCCTCCTCATACATTAGTTTGTATAGATCTAAAAGGAAGTCAGTGTCCACATTAAGTGTCTTCTGTATTAAGCGTTAAGAGTCTATCTCTCAAGAGGAGATCTACCTGTCCGCATGGAGGTTTTCCTTCAACAGAAACTGGTGACTCCGCTGGGGAGAATCGAATCGAAACTTTTTGTTTTGATTTTTCCTCATAGACCTTGTCTTACCCTTTAATTGTTTTCAGACCTGGTTCACCCTCTTTTGATTGATTTCATGAGCTGATTGACTCCTTACCCCAACACACTCAGCTTGGTTGCCAAAATTTGAATGAAATTCTGGGTTTTTAGACATTTTCATGAGATTTTTAAGCCTGGTGCTCTTGTGGCTATGTTGAAAAAGTGCCAGCTCTCCTTGGATGTGTTAGACAGAGCTCTATAACACTTGGTTCCCTTTACACCAGAGCACCATCCCTCTTTTGGCAAAAAACCCTTCTAGAATTGCCTTTTTCAGGGTCCAGTCTCTGTGTCTCACTTGCTGAGCCTCTCTGTGAGTCAATGCTTCTTCCCACTCAACTTTGACATCCATATTTCTGAGGAACAAATACCTTGTTGTTTAGATTTTGTAGCCTTCTTCATTATTTTTGAGTTTATCTGTTGTTGGGAGTTTGAAACCAATGCACTGCTTTTCTCTCCTTTTTGACTGAGCGAGAAACTCTGGTGAAGGAAATCAGGAGTCTACAAATCTCTTCATTTGGTTTTTGTTAAGGTCATTGTTCTTCAACATCTCTCTTTTGTGTGAAATTCTTGGTTTTCTTTGTTTCCTTTCTTTTTTTTTGCTTCTTGTTTTCAATCACAACAAGAGGGTGTATTGTTTGTACGCAACCTGCTTATGCTTGTCTGAGTTTCCTTGATCCAAAAGGTTAATTAGCAGGAGAAGTGTTGTTTTGAATTAATCATTATATGAACACAAACAATAAAGAGACATCTTCATGATTGATTTGCATATTAGAAGACATTTTCAAAAGTTTTAGCACCACATTGGATTTGATTGAAATTTTTTTGTTTGAGGGCATTCCTTATTAGTGCTTGTTAGTGAAAATAACTCTCTCTCTCTCTCCCTTAAATAGATATTCATCGAAAATAATTGATTTCTTATCATCTTTGATGCATTATTTGGGGATTGAGTCATCATTCCATCCATTTCACTCCCATGCACCCCTTCTGAGTAAAGAACAACTATAAAATGAATGCTAATTAAAAACTATCTAGAACATTTTCTTTTCTAGGATCCTCCACCAACAGTAGACTAGGATTAGTACTTTGGATTAGGCTGTGAGCATAACTCTCCAAAGTTTCCAAAACAAACATTAGCATCTTGAGCTAGGGATATTCAAATCCAATTGTCGTATAAGTCTGCCTGGGATCCCCCTCTCACACAGGGGTTATGCACAAGGTCACACTCGGAAAAGCTACGGAGATTATCCCTTCGTGGTTTGGTTGATTGTAGTAATCAGATCGTATTATGGGGATCGCTTAAAGGTATACCCACAATGTTGAGTGGAAGCCTTTCAAGTTGATTTCAAGCTAGATACCCTGCCCGTACATTCGGACTGGACTGTCGACTATACCCGCCCAGGGGATGACTGCGAATTGGTAACCTTAGTGGCCATAATATTTAGGGTCTTACACAAGGTGACAGTGAAGGGAAGTCTCACTGTACTTGGAGCAGACATTGGTCAAACTCACTCGGGCTCCTTGGAGGGT
Organism: Picea glauca; assembly: GCA_000966675.3. Classification (NCBI taxonomy): domain Eukaryota; kingdom Viridiplantae; phylum Streptophyta; class Pinopsida; order Pinales; family Pinaceae; genus Picea; species Picea glauca. The sequence continues at coordinate 1,039,501 of JZKD02S1673259.1, forward strand.
AAATCCACAATTACTACGTGGAAGCTTGCACCAAGGTGAAATTCCGTTAAGCAGGTCGCCATTGTAACTATTCTACCATATCCCCGCCCCTTATTGACTTGATCACGCGATGTTGGATTTCATCACCAACTAGTACGGTCATTGAGAGAAGGCTATGTTTGCATGGTTGTGATTCCTAGATTCTATTAGCGTATGTTGCTTCGTTTCGATAGTTGGCCATAGATTTTTTTTGCCGATTCTTTTTTGCCAACATTGACCCTCCACGCCGTTCGCGGAGGCTACAGGGACTTCCTCCAGAAAATATGGAAGATAATACCCCTTTACCCCCTCATTCTATGGAGGAATCTCCTCAATAGAGTGAGGTTCACAACACTATAACCTCCCAAGAAGAAGTTCCCACCTCTTTAGAGAATTTTCGGATTGTTTCAGAGTCTCTGGAGGCTTTTCGCATTCCAGAGGGATATGAGAGACGTGTTCTCCAAATGAATTCAGCCGGTGAATTTTTCGTCGTCATTCCTTCTGACATTCTGACTGGACCTCATTCAAACCCTTTAGTTGATGACCCATTTTGGACCACAGACATTGTTCGAAGTCCACCGCGCATGGTGCGGGATCTTTATGGAACAAGAATAGGTGTCGACGTGCCTATCACCTACACCGTACATTTAAACCATTTTACCAGTACTACCATTTTTTCATCCACACCGTCTTTTGGTCCGAACACATCGTCTATTGGCCCAAGGTCCACTTTTTCTCTCTAGACGACTCACTCTACAATGGTCCCTCACGTTCCGACTATTCCCGCCGATAATGCGGTGGTTAGCCAAGCTACAATTGGCACACCAATAACACCTAGACCTTCATCATCACTCCCTTTTGGGTATAGAGCACTGAATTATTCCGTTGTCACTACTACCCAAGTTATGCCTGGAAGTTCTACACCTATACAACAACTCGGAGGGACCGGTCTCGGTGGCTTTAATCCATTAAGCAACACCAGTCAGTCGTCTACATATGGTTCCCAAATTACAGGAACTCCACCTCAAGCTAGGGGGCATCCTCCAACCGAAGGAAAAATTCCATTTGGAGGGCACCCTCATGCTGGGGGGCAGCCTCAATATGGAGCCTACCATCAATCGTATGGACAAAATGTGTCTCCCACACCCAATCTGTGGAATATCCCTTTTCCAGGAAACCCACAGTTCTTGGGGGGACACAATACTCAAGCTCCACAAAAACCTCTTCCCCCTCAAGGGACCCATCTATATCCTCCTTATGGCCAAATGACAAATCCAGCTTATAATCCTCAAAACCCATCCGGTTATCCTCCGCTCGCACATGTTTCTCAAACCACCTCAAATCCTGTGTACCCTGGTCAATACCAACCTTATACAAGAGGGCCCACTGGTTACAATTATCCGCCTAACCCAGTGTATGGTCCTACTGGTGTTCCTATGCCACACCAGTATTACCCGCAGGTTAACCGACAACTACCCTTTCTAGCAACTCTAGACCTCCCATACTCATCTCGGTTAACAAAAGATCCTATCTCTCATTCTCCGGTTTGGCCAGCTATTCTAGCTAAACTTCCTTCTGATATCCCAAAATTCGATGGAAAGTTTGGAGAAGACACAAACAACCATGTGATGGATTTTCGTCTGTGGTGTTCATCCAACTCCCTCATGGACGATTCTATACGTTTTCATATTTTCCAACGAACGCTTATGGGTTCTGCAACAAAATGGTATATTGAACTACCACATGCTTCTTTTCATGATTTCAACTCCCTTTCCATGTCCTTCCTCACACACTTCCAACTACCCATTCGATACGAGAGAGGTACCGAACTATTGACCTCTTTTCGCCAGACAACCTCCGTACATATCTCCGATCATATTCATGAATGGAGATGACGACGAAGGCTAATCAAAGCGGTCATTCCTGACCAATTATTAGCATAATGGTTCACTAAATCATTGTTACCCTAGATCACTCGTGATGTTTCCATGGGTGGCATAGTCACCGAGGAAGAAGCTATTGCTCGAGCTCAGTACTTAGATTTGGTTTATTCACAATCTGGTACTCTGTATGAGTTGATACCAAATTCTACCCGTGCCACTAATGATCCATCCAAACCATCATCTAACTTGCACGCGGATGGAGTTATTGGCTCCATCAAAACCCAATCTACTTCCCAGTCGACTGGAACAACCCAGCGGTCCGCTTCAACGTCTGCTCCTAGTTCGACTACACCCTCTTCTACCTCCCCTCAAAATCAGGTCTTTGAGGTGAATGCGGTCCAATAGACCCCTTCACAACAATCCAGGGGCAAGAAGAAAGAAATAAATAAGCCCAAGAAAAAAAACAACAATTAAGAACCAAAAAATCCACCTCAAACCCCTGCTGCTGGAAAACAACCACAACGGAAACCGAAATTCCCATGTCTCATTTATGGTGATGATCACTACACTCGAGACTGTCCACATCACGATGAAGTGGCCAATATATTTAAGGGAAATTCACAACCCGCTGTGCTTACTCAGCCTTTTCCACAAGAACAATCTTTGGTTGCCCAAACCCCCACTCCAGGGGGCAGTTCCAACCAATCCCATGATGAGGCCTAGACAAGTGCCCACATTTACATGTTTAACAGGATTAATCTGACCACTCACACTACGACATATGACACATCGATTAAACTTGATAAGCTGAAGACTACTAACGATTCCTCATCGGACCCATTACCATCTTCTGTTAGTTCTATGTTTGTTAGCCCTCCGTTCGGGCCACTTCAGATCGAGAAACCTTTGTTTGACTCCATCTTACGCCCTCCTAAGAGCACTATCTGGAAATCTACCTTTAATCCTAGTTCACGTGCTGCCCAAAACTACAACATTGTTGAAGATTTGGCTCAAGCACCGTGTGCTATGTCTTCTCTGGAAGTTCTACAACACTGTCCTAGTCAACGTAGAACACTCTTGGCTGCCATCGGTGCTTTCGATCCTGAGTCATCTAATAGCCTCACATTTAATCTAGATGATCATCAGCCTCGACTCTCCCACCAACTAGCTTTTTAGATCGATGTCATTGTTCACAATCAACAAATCCATCGAACTATCTTGGATGAGGGAGCCTCTACTTTTGTCATGTCTTTATCTTGTTGGAAAGGCTTAAAATCACCTTCCCTTAACAAATCCCCTACGATGTTACGCGCTTTCAATGGGTGAGGTTTTCATCCTCACAGACTTTTACAATCCTTAGTCGTTCAGTTGGGCGTAAAAACTGTTACTGTTGATGTCGAGGTGGTAGACGCCCCCCTCGATTACAACATACTACTTGGAATAAGTTGGTTCTATGCTATGATTGTCGTCGCCTCGTTGGTGTTTCGATGTGTACAATTTTCCCATCAAGGAAAACTTGTTACTATCGATCAACTAGATTTCTGTACACCCGACGCTCATGCCCCTGTCACCAACAACATTCCTTTTTTGGGAGACCACCCAGTCACATATGAAAGTGTTGGTGTTGTCTTGTTAAAAGATTCTAGCCTTATGGGTACTTTCCCTACACCACTTCCACCTACCACACATCATATTTCCATCGTCAATATGATTTCGACTATGCCTTATCAATCTTTGGAATCATATGACCGTTGGATTGTGCCTAGTCCTATGGAATTTGATGTGCTAGGTGACACCATGCCACTTAGCCCAGCTGAGGCCACATACATGGCTATTCAATCTGCCTCTCCCTCCCCGAAAAACCCCCATCTATTGGCACCCGATGCCTACTCGATGCCATCATGGTTCGATTCCCTATCATTCACAATCGACTACATTTCCCAAATTTTCCCTTTCGACGAATCTATCATGGAGATGCTTAGTATTGACGATGTACCTTGGGATGATAACCATCATCGATCCTCTTTTATTTCACCTCTGGAAGAAATTCACAAAGACATACACTCTGTCTTCCCTCCTGATGTTACCGATTCTCCACAATCTCCCATCCTCACACAAGATACTCTTTATGAGGGGAATATGGGTAATATCTCTACTACGATCGTTATGGATATTTCGTTCAAAGAAGGCGTTGTGGAAAACATTAACCTTGGTGCTAATTGCACACCTCAAGAAGTGGTATCTTACACTGCTCTGTTTAAATAATTCCGCGATGTCTTCGCTTGGAGCTACGATGAAATGCCAGGGATTGACCCTTCGATCATCGTGCACGAAATCAAGACTTACCCTGGTGTGAAATATGTTCGAAAAAAACTCCGCCCGTTTCATCCCAGGAAAATCGCAGTCATAAAGGCAGAAGTTGAAAAAATCTTAAAATCTAGATTTATCTATCCTGTCCCCTTGACAAAATGGGTCTCCAACCTTGTTTTAGTTGCCAAAAAACAAGGGACCATCCATGTTTGTGTTGACTATCAGGATCTCAATAAGGCTTGTCCAAAGGAAAACTACCCTACACCCTTCATCGACCAGATCATTCTAACTGCACTAGGACCGTAATCTTCTCCTTCATGGATGGTTTTTTCGGATATAACCAGATTGAAATCTTACCTGCTGATCAACATAAGACAGCCTTTATCTTCCCATGGGGAACTTTCGCCTATCGAAAGCTACCTTTTGGTCTCAAAAATGTTGGTGCTACTTTCCAGTGGGCCATGTCATACGCTTTCCATGATACCAAGCATATTTCAGAACCTTACCTCGACGACTTACCTACCCACTCATCCAATCGATCAGATCACGTTGATCACTTATGGGCTATTTTTCTTCGATGTCGGTTTTACCGTATCCTCTTGAACCCACATAAGTGTATTTTTGGTGTCGAATCCGACCGAATCCTTGGTTTTGTTGTCTCTAAAGATGGGATTTGGGTGGATCCCTTAAGGATTAAGGCTATTCTAGCCTTACCCCCACCTACTAGTTTGACGCAACTCCAAATTTTGCAAGGAAAAAAAAACTTCCTTCGCCGTTTCATTTGTAACTACGCTAAGATAACTAAATGATTCATGCGGTTGTTGCAGAAAAACACCCCTTTCATTTGGGATGACATCGCTCAATGATCGTTTGATGCTCTCAAGCATGCCTTGACCCACGCACCTTCGTTGCACCCTCTAGAGTATACAAAGGACTACATCCTTTACTTAGCTGCCTCTACTTCCACTATCGCAATGGTGTTAGTTCAGGAGGACCCCAACGGTGAGGAACATGTGATCTATTACCTGAGCAAGAGTCTATCTAGACCTGAACTCCGATATTCACATGTGGAGAAAATGGCTCTGGAAGCCATCATCGCTGTCCAGAGATTTCGCCATTACATCCTACTATGCACCACCATTGTGATTGCGAACTCAAACCCCATGTACCACATCTTGACATGTCAAGTGCTCGGGGGAAAATACTCTAAATGGATCGTCATCCTTTAGGAATTTGATCTTGAATTTGCGAAGTCCAAAGCCAAAAAGTCCTTGGTGTTTGTGAAGCTTATCTGCGATCTCCCCCATGCTGATGAAGATATCAAACCTAGAGATTCTCTCCCTGACGAAACTCTTTTCCTCATCAACACCTATAATCCTTGGTATGGAGACATGCTCCTTTATCTCCAAACCCAACGCTTTCAACCTAACACTTCCCGTGAAGAGCGTCGACGTATTCGCCACCATTCTCGTCGTTACCTTATTGTCGGCGACACCTTGTATCGTCGTGGTATTGATACTATCCTTTGACGATGTTTGATTCACGTAGAGGCTGAACGCATTCTGAATGACTATCACCTTGGAGCCTGCGGCGGTCACCTTTCTAGGATGGCCACAGCCCAAAAAATTCTACATGTCGACTATTTTTGGCCCTCGATTTTCAAAGATTGTATTGAGGCAGTCAAAAAATGGCCACCCTGCCAAGTTTTTAACAACAAGGCATGCACCCACCCTACTACGTTGCACCCCATTATCGCCATTGGCCCCTTCACCAAGTGGGGTATCGATTTTATGCAATGTAAGCCTACCTCAGCCGGGGGGCACGGTTATATAATCGTCGTCGTCAACTACTTTACCAAATGGGATGAGACTATGCCTACCTTTCTGAACGATGGTCATACCGCAACTTTGTTTGTTTTTAACCACATCATAACTCATTTTGGTGTACCACACACCATTGTCACTGATCATGGTGCACACTTTAAGAACCAGATGATGCGTGAATTGCATGCCAAGTTGGGTTTTCTCCATGAAAACTCATCTCCATACTATCCTCAGTCCAACGGACAAGCTGAAGCCATCAACAAGGTCCTCAAAACCATGAATCAATGCATGGTAGGGGAAAATAAGACATCCTGGCATCTACAACTTTTCTCCGCTCTCTGGGCTTACCATACTTCCGTGAAAACTGCAACTAAGTTCACTCCTTTCCAGTTAATGTATGGCATCGAAGCTGTTTTACCAATCGAGTGTGACATTCCATTTCTGAAACTTAAAGTAGAACTCCTACCCCATACTTCTGCCGAAGAAGAATGTTTCTTATATCTAACCAAACTGGATGAAACACGTCGTGATGCCACTCTCATTAACGAGGCACATTAGAAATGGATAAAAAATCAATATGACAAATCCATCCATCCTTGGACTTTTGCAGAAGGAGACTTAGTCCTCGTCTATGACCAAGCTCATGACAAACTAGGGACAGGAAAGTTAGAACTTCTGTGGAATGTCCCTTACATTGTGAAATGTGTTCTGCATAGAGGCGCCTACGAGTTAGTCGATTATGATAGAATCTCCCTGGGAGAGCCCCAGAATAGGCTTTACCTTAAAAAGTACTATGCCTAGATCACCCAGCATGTGTACTTTGTACATTATTGTATTCTAGTTTGGTCTGTCTGTTTCTTTCATGTGCTCGAGTCTTTACCGTTGCCACTCATAACTGTGCCTTGTGTTTTCATGTGTAGATGACATCTTTCTTTCCTATCTTTGTCGGGTTTGTGGATGGCGCTAGTCGACACACCCAGAACATTGCTTCGGTAGCATGGGTCATTTACCAATTTGACGAGGTGGTGAGTTCAGGAGGTATTTGCATAGGACCAGTGACTAATAACATGGCAGAATATCATGTTATCATCAGAATTTTGACCCAAGCCTCCTCCCTAGGTATCTCTCGTATCATTGTTAACCTAGAATCCCAACTCATGGTCTATCAACTCAACCGAATCTACGCCATTCGTAACCCTATCCTGCTACGTCTCGACCTACAAGTTCACCATCTTGAACGGATGTTTGATTACATGGAATACAGACATATTCCAAGAGAACTCAACAATGTTTTGGATTCGTTAGCTAATTACATCATGGATCGGTATCTCTCCCATAGATAGAAGTTTAATGAAAGAAAACAAATTGTACATCACATGTAAATTAAAACACATCACATTAAAGGCATCATTATGTACAAACTTTTGGCACTGTAAAAACTCAGAAGTGTATATATATACATAGCATGACTGAAAATGTTTTGATTACATCAAAAAAGTATTTGGAAGAGAAACATTTTGGGTCTTTTACACCCATACAACATCGCCTGACAAGCCATACAAAATATACAATCACCAGAGATACTCTAATCTCTCTGCACTGCATTGTGCTCAGAGTAACATATCACTTCACGCACTACGCGTCTCAGTAGAGAATTAACATTCTCTTACACCCCCATAGTATGTCTCTGTAGATGTAAAGGCACTTCTCTCCTCCGTAGAGGAGGAATTCCCATCGTGAGGCCTTGAAGGTTTCTTTCAACCTCCCGGAGACCCATCACTGGTGCCCCTAGATCTACTGCAACCTGAGCACCCCCGCAACATCCTGGTATTGGTATCTCATTCGGGCACACTACTCCCTTGTCTGCATGTTAAAAACAATACATCCATTAAAAAAATCTTCCACATACCCAAAAAAAATATATATACATTAAAAAACTTAAAACAAAAAACTAGACAAGGTGTTGCTTAGTCTCTCACCTGACGCATCCCAATATTCCCCCGCTGGTAGAGTCAAATCCATGCTCCCGTGAAATTCCACATTGGCGTATGGGAAGTCTTATATCCAAAGATATTGGTGTCTCAGCCAAGCGAAGAAGTCACCGGTAAAACGAAACTCTGACTCTGCCACTAGTCTCGGAGAAATACTAGTCCACCGTTCCATCCGTGGTTCTTCCACTGGTCATACCACCAATGAAATATGAGGCTGCATCTGGAGGATGTGCTCTAAGAAGAATGAGACCAAGAATGAACCATATCTGAACTGTTTCTGCCCCATCCTACATCGCGAAACCTGTTCCTTCACATTCCGAAGAAACCCTGCACTCCAGTTAAACAGTGTTGTCTCCAAACAATATACTCCATAAGCTACCTATGATCTCGATGCCAGATGTGTGCTAGTGCTTCCCGTCACACTCATGATGGAAAACAAAATGGAATGAAGGGGTAACTCTCTGATATCCTTGATGGGGATTCTACCCCCCACCAGTCTTGCTCCTAGGACACAATGACGTGCTAGATACACACCCACTTGCTTAGGAAGTGCCCTCTGTCTAGAAAAATATATAGGAGCCCCTCTTTTTGAGAGGCCAATAAATAAATATATGTCTTCCAACTCGATGGTTAGAAGCTGTGTTCCGATCCGAAACCCTTGCTCCGTGACATCCCACAAGCTGATTATGTACTCAAGCAGAAGGATTTCTTTCTTCATCTTCTAAAACTTGAAGAATTTCAGAAGGCCACAATCTCTCAACGCGGCCCACATATGAGGACCTTTCAAAGAAGCCAAATCATCGAGCTCATGCTCCTGTTCCTTCCACTCGATCATGGTCATTGCCGAAATCACCTACAAAAAAAAAAAAAAAAGAATTTCATTATTCGATTTTTCAATTTCTTAAGCAATTTAAAAACTTGAAATCTATTGCCCACACTGCCCAAAAGGGACCACACCCTCTTTTTATCACTCAATAATCATCACGCCCTCTTTTTACCACTCAATAATCCATACGCAGCAATAAAACATTTTAAAATTAAAACAATTTCCATCAATGGTTGCATGGGCATATGTTTGAGTTTCTTATGGGTTCTTTAACAAAAATGACCCATCTACTTAAGTATCAAGGCATTGGCATCTATGCTATCACCCTCTAGAAGAGTTTTTGTAAAAGAATGTCTTTTTCCCATCGTTTTCAATAGAGGCCAATTTGATCTTTTTTGGAGAAACCCAGGGCTTTGTTTTTTAATTTAAATATTGCTATGAAAACAAATATTGCACCATGTAATTGAAAGAAGGAGAGATGAAGATCTACCTAGTCCAAACAGTGAGAGAAACAGTCAAACGTAGCTCTGGTATCAAGCAAAACAAGGTCCACCTCCAAAGTGAGAATCTCCACTGCTACAAATCCTTATGCAAAATGAAATGGTAAATGAAGATTTTTCTTGTATTACTATTTATAAATTTCCATTTTTTATAATTTATAGTCATTTGTGGGTTTCTTTAACGATATAATGGCTTCACTAAACCTCTGGATTGTAGTTTTGACACTACAGGTTCCAAAGCAGTTCTGATCATTTGTTACCTTGTCACATCCACGAGCATAGTCTTAGTTCGTTCTCAAGCTCAAGAATATAAGAATGCACCAGGTTCATCTTTAAACTCTTTTCAGACTCTCTAAATATGAAAAGATCGTCGAGTGATCTTACTTCCTTTCACACTCGTTAAAAGGTTCGAAAGGATGTCTTTCAAGTGGTATTTTATCTCTTTTTCGGCCTTATGAGACTAATTGTATGAAAAAGGAACTGAGAGAGTTCTCTTTTAAGTGTTTTTCTAGACTCTATAATCATGAAAAACCTTCGAGTTTTCTGTGTTTGGACTCGCTAAAACAAACATCGACAGGACCATACGGGACCGAACCCTTACTTCTTCCAGTTCGTTAAACAAAGGAAGAGGAACTTACCGAAGGTGAGTTATATCAAGCATGTGTTACCCTCCTCGAGCTCGTTAAATTAAAAATAGGTACTCGTCTATCTGGAAGGGGGAAAATTTGAAAGAAGCAAGCCAAGCAGTCTCTTGAAAACATTACCAAGTAATTCTTAGAGTCGCCCTTGAACACGACACTTTATCTTTTGCGCGCATTTTAGTCTGCCGAACCTCTACACTGAGCCAATCCTTTGAGTTTCTTTCACTCCTTTGGGTCACCTGACATAAGTCACAGCATCCACTGCATCATCAATTTTTGGTCCATGTCAAGTTTCCACTGTTGTGCCTCAGTGTTCAAGGGAAGTATCCGCCTCGAGAATCAGCCATCACAAATATTTTGTCTCAATACCCGTGTCAGTCCATGTTCATTTGATCTGCCAATTACATCTCTATGTCTGTTTTGTGTCATTGATGGGGGATACATCAAGGCCCTCCTTCGACGAGCCCATCCCTGTCGACTTCAACACATTATCCAGGGACTAGGCTTAGAAACCAGTTACTACTTTGGGACCTGCATGCCTCAATGGCAGGCCTCCTCGTGTCCGACAGTGGGTTTACATCACTGGCCTCTGATAGGATGATTCCATGGATGTTCAACTCTAGCTGATCCATTAACATTCGTTGGAATGTACTAGGGTACCTTGGGAATCATTGACATTAATGGTGATCTCCCTCGCGCTTGTTAACGGTTTACATCATTGAATGGTAATCAAGTGGTTTCTGCCATGTTCGACATCATGACATCTATTCACATGATTAGATTCGTACTACATCGGGATCGGTAAGAATACCCTGGGTTGAGTGATCACTTTGATATGTATTTTTCCCAGGTTGCGAAGGAGTTTCTCTTGAACGACGACACATATACTGTTACATAGATCCACTTTGTATTGGTCGTGTCTATGTCTTGTCATTTTGTAGATCCATTGTGTATTCTTCGTGGCTACGATCATTTCAGGTCATCAGAGTATAGATTCACACTGTATACTTGGTGGCTATACCTTTTTATCAATACAATTATGGATCCACAGTGTATTTTATGGTGGCTATATCCTGCAAGTCTTGATCACCCAAGCATAGGTATACCTGCCTTGGGTTTGAAACATGTCATGATATTTGTTGGATGTTTGTGTGCATCTTCTGTCAGGTTCTCCGCGTCTACACCCTTTCTTGAAAGTCTACAAATCATTTCAGTTATCAGTTCTCATCTTCTAGCTTCATGCTTTGTGGAGAAATCTGTTACACATCAACATTACTCACTTTGATAAGTGTCACAAGTGTCGCATGTTTCTCACAAGTGTCGCAAGTGTCGTATGTTGCTCACAAGTGTCACAAGTGTCAAGCAAAGCATACTTCCATGATGATGACACTAAGAAGACACTTAAAATACCTCAAACACTTGATTTGAAGGAAGAGGAATGGATAACTGAAGATAAGAACCTCTTGCCACCTAAAAGAAGCATTCAATCTAAGGCTTTAGGAGACAACACTCCCCTATATCACTCCTAGGAGTGTTGGCGCTCCTCTATAAGGTGCTAGGGAGCGTTATAACACCAAAAATCCCTTCTGAGGGAGCACTATATATTTTTAGAGCGTTGACACCCCCCTAAAGCCCATTAGGGAGCGCTATAGCACCCTGATGCCCCTTTTGAGGGAGCGTTGTCTAATCTAGGCAGGAGTTGGTCCATTGAGGAGAATAAGGGGAAGATCTTCAATCTTGGAAGGTATTTGCATTCGAATTCCTGGTTCAACCATGATCTTAGGAGAAGATCCCTGATCTAAGGAGGGAATTCCTCAACTTACCCTAAAGATACCTCAAGAGGTTAGGCCTCTCTAAACCTATATAAGAAGGCTCTATGATGGTGAAAAAGAGGAGGAAGAATTGGAAGCATGAAACCTATGATCTCATAGGAAACATACAGTGAACTGGAGAAAGTAATCAGTAAAGTTGTTGTCATCCGGATCGTGGATCTTTTTAGCAAGGGTTGGAAAAAGGGGACTTGACGAAGCTATCACATTCGCATCTACGGTTGTAAGTTACTTCTGTCATTGTTCTCATTAATATGACACGCTTGGCCTGTTTCATTCTAGTTTGTGTTTAATTGCACATGAACTTGTCTATGATAGATAGATCTATTTCAAGATAATATCAATAGAGTAGGAAGTGGTTGTACTATTTTTTGTCTACAGGGCTCATCGAGGACCGAAAGAGTGGAGCTCAACTTAGAGCGCGCAGGGAAAAACATCGGTAAAAGGTACTTATTTTCTCCTTCCTCCTCATAAATTAGTTTGTATACATCTAAAAGGAAGTTAGTGTCCACGTTAAGCATCTTTTGTCTTAAGAGTTAAGAGTCTAGCTCTCAAGAGGAGATCTACCTATCCGCATGGAGATTTTCCTTCAACACTCCTTCCAAATATGACCTAAACTCAAGACAAATAACAACTATGCATGCATGCTACTTCTATACTCAAGGGTGAGAAATCAAGCATAAATTAATCAAACCATAGACAATTCATGAATTGGGATGGGAAAAGCATTCTCTTTATTATTTAAAATAAGTCAACTTACAAAAGTTGAGACCGACCACCGCTCCTTGAACCTGATCTTGTGCTCCTCTTCTTCTGTCCTTCAACTGCTTTGCATTAAATCTCCTTTGGAATGAGGAAAGGCTAAAGGGTTGGGACAATGGATTACGTAAATGGGCAGAGTTTCTTTGCTATATTGTTTCCTCTTCCAAATGGTACCCCTACCCCTTCTTTTATAGGCTAGAAGGAGCTAGGGTTTTGGATGAACCCTCGTCCATGCATGGCTGAGAGTTTCAGATAACTGACCCATAGCTTTTTGTTCCGTCGGCAAATTTATTTTTTTCATGCTTTGGTAGGTACACACAGGTTGTTGTGAGTCAGCCATCATGTGCATGCGTGTAGTAATGGGTTAGGGAACGTGGGCCTTTACACAAGAGAATTTTCAAAGAGTTGTTCAGCAGAGTTTTGGCAAAGAAGGGATATGAGTTGGCCTGATGCCAGGTAAGCATGTGTGGTGCCATTTAGGGTTATAAAAACTGTCCAAACTGACCCATAGCCAGTCACAACACATCCAAGATCTCCAATATCTTTCTCATGCTCCACAATAAATCAATATGAATGCTATCTCAATCATGTATAAATAACTAGTATACCATAGCAATCATGTCACTACTGAATCACAAGAGTGCTACTCACTCCATCAACCAAATCAACCAAAATAAACCACATCATATAAGCCATACCAAGAATTCCTTAAGCATTCACAACACATCAAACAATAGTATCCATCAAGACAATAATGTAACCATACTAGTGTCTCAGTGATAGATCTAAGGCCATAGAATGCAGATCTAGAACCTGCCGCATCATCCAAGAGCTTGGCACAAGCTCAAACAAAAATCTCCATGATTTTATCCACTACACGCTCCCTGTACATAGTCATCCCGCGTGTACACTCACCCTATACACAACCAGCCCCCATGTACACACACCCTATACAAAGACAACCCACGTAGGCATCAGAAAATAGGGTTTTCTGTGAATCTGAGAATATTGCCGTCAAAATCTTTGACATTGCCGAAACTTTGATGCGTCCATGAGATCCTCCTCTCACTCTCTGCTTAGAATATATCTTTAATCATTATCAAGAGATCCATACCAATAAGATGCTCTCACATGAGGCTCTCCATCAATACTCCAAAAGATATTACCAAGAAGCTCTCCATTGATCCACAAAAATGATTCTCACCACATGTGCATTTTACAAGAGATCCTAGCTTCTTATTTATACTTTTATCTTCTAGGTCACTTAACCCATTTTTAGGTTACTTAACCCATTTCTAGGTCACTTAACCTATTTTCCTTATTTTAGGGTTAACCACTTTCCATGAATAGAAAGTTCTTCAATACTTTATCATTTAAATATTCCTTCTTGATTTTATCACTTTACTTTATCATTTAAATAATCTTTCTTGATTTTGTCACTTTACTTTATCATTTAAATAATGATTTCTTCTTTTCAATCACTTTGACTTCTTTTACCTTTTGGGGCTTCAAGCTATCATATAGGGGTCCTTCAACTTCGTAGAGCCATAACTCTCAAACCGTGAGGAGTTATGTGACATTCCACATACCACTGTAAATGGCATGACAAGCACTATCCATCTAGGATAGTTTCACCAACAACTTCATTGATATTCATCTCATTATTCCACATACAAGCATGGGTCCTCCAACCGTTCTCCTAGGATAACTCAATCCATAAAGCATCTTCCCGTGAGGGATTTCACCATAAGGGGACTACTTTGGAGTTCATCCATTTGTGCACCTTATCAACCATGATAAGATAATAATGATTCATATTTGCATCAATTCACCACTGCATCATATATATAAACTATGCATCATGTATCAATGACAACTCATTGATCCATCTTTATCAATTGGTTTCCACTTGGACATATATAATTCTCATCAATGCATATTCATTGTTCATCAATAATCAACCAATCAATTACTTGACATAAATCAATGAAATCAATCAAACCAAACCATTTACATCAATGACATATGATCCAACAATCTCCCAAATAATCAAACCATTGACATCAATGACAACATGATCCAACATAGTCCTAGTACAATTTTTGTTCCTTATTCCTTGTTTTGTGTTCCTCGTTCCTTTTTCCTTGTTCCTAGTTCCTTGACCATGGTATAGTCCCCAAGATCCATTATTTTTTTACAAAACATACTAATGGCATAAAATGTTCCACACAAAGACCAAATTAATATTCACTACATAAGTCTTTTGTCTTTTTTCAAGGACTATGTAACGAATCTCAATTCTAAGAAGATTCAAATAGAAACTAAGAACCTTAAGTTCTTTCATTAACCATGGGTGACATAAAACTATCATTCAATAGTCAAATTGTTACATTTCATTGTCAGACATCATGTGTACCGAGGGTTGAGCCACCACAAAGGAAACATACAAAGAATATTTATCTTATGAACAAGATATGGTACTATCCATTTGAGGTTTGGAATAAAGATTTTTCTTATATACTATACTACATTAAACCATAATATAATCCGTACACTCCTTGAAAACCATGTAACACCATTCAAATTAGACACAATATTCTTGCGACGAATTAGCTATACTATCGATGAACTTTTTTCGTCGATAGTATAGCTAATTCATCGCAAGATTATATACATTTGTCTCTCTTGCGACGATATCAAATGATGCTTGGATTCATTTCATATTTGGTTTATCAACTTGAAATTAAAATTTGATACTTTGCAAGCAAGTTGGACCTTGAGTCAAATACATATATGAAATTTGGAATCATTAACATATCTACTAGAACATATGAAAAATAGGGTTTATGGTTTCCATGATGGTATTATGATCGAAGAAAGTGGGTTTGTGAGTGAAATTTGAGTCCAGAAACCCTCTTGTATCGTTAAGGCATGTGAATAGTCTATCCATGTCAAATTTCAATGCATGCAGAAACAATTTGAAAAAATTTCAATGTTGGCCCCATTGACATGTCAATGTTGCCCGCCTCTAGTATTTCTATGGTGTCGATTAAAAAATCAATGAAAAAGAGGGATTTTTCATCACAAATATGACACAGATACATTGTATATACATTAATGTAGAACCTGAAAGAAAAATGAAGAAATACTGACAAAAACTTAAAACTTGCGTCAACCAAATTGTGTACTTTGTAAGAAAATTAGGGTTTATGGTTTACATGATGAATTGATGATGGAAGAAAGTGGGTGTGTGAGTGAAATTTGAGTCCATAAACCCTCCCATATCATCAAGGCATGCAAATAGTCTATCAATGTCAAATTTCAGTGCATACATAAACTGTTTGAAAAAATTTCAAAGTTGGCCCCATTCACACGTCATTGTTGTCGGTGTCTAGTCCCAGTACAATTTTCGTTCTTTGTTCCTTGTTCTGTGTTCCTCGTTCCTTGTTCCTCATTCCTTGACCATGGTGTAGTCCCCAAGATCCATTATTTTTGTACAAAACATACTAATGGCATAAAATGTCCCAGACGAAGACCAAATTAATATCCACTACATAAGTCTTTTGTCTTTTTTCAAGGACTATGTAACGAATATCAATTCTAAGAATATTCAAATAGGACCTAAGAACCTTAAGTTATTTCCTTAACCATGGGTGACATAACACTATCATTCAATAGTCAAATTGTTACATTTCATTGTGAGGCATCATGTGTACCGAGGGCTTGAGTCACCACAAAGGAAACATACAAAGAATATTTGTCTTATGAACAAGATATGGTACTATCCATTTTGAGGTTTGGAATAGAGATTGTTATTATAGAATACACTAAATTGCACCATAATATAATCCCTATACTCCTTGCAAACCATGTAACACCATTCAAATTAGACACAATATTCTTGCAACGAATTAGCTATACTATCGGCGAAATTTTTTCATCAATAGTATAGATAATTCATCGCAAGATTATTTACATTCATGCTCTTGCGAAGATATCAAATGATGCTTGGATTCATTTCATATTTGGTTTATCGACTTGAAATTAAAATTTGATACTTTGCAAGCTAATTGGACCTTGAGTCAAATACAAATATGAAATTTGGAATCATTAACATATCTACTAGAACATATCAAAAATAGGGTTTATGGTCTCCATGATGATATGATGATCGAATAAAGTGGGTGTGTGAGTGAAATCTAAGTCCAAAAACCCTCTCGTATCGTTAAGGCATGCAAATAGTCTATTCAGGTCAAATTTCAATGCATATAGATACAATTTGAAAACATTTCAACATTGGCCCCATTCACATGTCATTGTTGCTAGCCTCTAGTATTTTTATGGTGTTGATTAAGAAATCAATGAAAAATAGGGATTTTTCATCACAACTATGACACAGATAGATTGTGTATACATTAATGTAGAACCTGAAAGAAAAATGAAGAAATACTGACGAAAACGTAAAACTGGCGTCAACCAAATTGTGTACTTTGAAAGAAAATTAGGGTTTCAAAAAAAATTCTATAGAAATGACAAACATGTTCATCAAAAATTTGTTGATGCATGCAATAATGTGACAACAATATTGATGAAATCTTATATGATCATGATCGTATAAAAATGAAAGAGCTTCTCTTGGTTTCAAGAATAATTTATCCTCTACTGAACAAGGCCAACCACATGAAGGTGGAAGCTCATATGGCCCCTCCCCTCCCCCTCACATCACTCCCAATCGATCCCCAAAACCCAATCTATAAAATAGAAAATAATTGAAAGCAACGTCCTATTAAGATTCATGCATAGAAACTACAAAAACAAAAATTAATGAATGTACTTGAAATTATGTGTTTCTAAATGATATTTTTAGTCTACCACATACATTAGTATATTGGAAACTATTTTCAGGTTTCAAATAATAATTAAACAACATGTTACATAGGTTATAAAAATGTAGCATAAAACTTAAAATCATGTAATTAACCCATGACATTATAAGTAAATTATTTTAAGAGAATAATTCATACAAATTAAAATATTATATAGTCACATACTTAATCCAACCTCAACATATGTGTAATCATCCTTATTTTGTATCTTGATCATCTTCATCGAACTCGACATTTGTATCATCATCCAGTTCCAAAACGATGTTGAAAGTATTGATGATATCATCATCGTCACCAATGTCATTTTCGAGCATATTTTCATCGACATCATCATCAAGAATTGTAATATTGTCTCCTACTCCTGGATCATGATCTTCCTCATCTTCTTCATCTATCGACCCTCCATGATATTTTGGCTTTGCCAGATCTGTCGAATCATCTTCTTGATCTTCTATATCATCTTCTTCCTATAAATGAGTATACTTCATTGGCCTTCCTCTTGGATAATATCCAACAAAAAATGACCAATCCCTTTCTCCTGGAACATTTGAGTAAAAGACATGTTCACATTGGCTTGGAAAAATATAGTGATCGTGTTCTCTTTTAGACATCATTGTTTTAATCATTGGAAATCCATTGGCATGTTGAATAATAGTTCTTTCCTCATCGTGTTAATGCATTTGTAACCTATACCATTTGACATCGAACAAAACTAATTTGAAGGAATTAAAGTCACACTCAAGTATATCATTTAAATACCCATAGTATCTATTTTCATATTCTCAGGGATGTCTGTCACTCCTAGAGGAAACATTAGTGACCTAGAATACTGCAGTTATCCCACTATCAGAATTTTTCCTGGTTTCATCCAATTGTTTGATGTGAATTTAATGACCATTGCACCACATAGCCTTGTGGTGTTTCAACTGCAGTATGTCAGATATGTAAAAGATGCATGGTCAATTAATAATTTAACATAAATTTATATAACTTCGAAAGTGTCTGAAAAATACAGTACCAATGTAGTAACATTAATATAATATAAAATAACTGAATGAAATGGGTGAGTTTTCTTACCTGTCCATCTTTCAAGCCATATGCTAAATCAATTTCCCTCTGTGTAACATTGGCATCTCTCTTACGATGAGCTTCTCTAACCAATCTAGACATTCGTTTCCATGATAACCTACCTCCATTATTTTGTTTACATCTTTCAATCCATACATTCATCCAGTCAAGATTATTTGCAATGTATAAATGAAATGCATCACACTCTTGAGAAACTAAATAAAAAAAACATAATTCACCAATATTAAATATTAGTTATAATGTCCAATATGTAGGTAATTATAAATATTTATAATTTATGAAATAAATTATATTAATATATTAATGAGTATGATAATATACACAAAAAGTGAAACTTTATATGTATTATTAATATAAATTTTCACAATTCTTAATATATTATCATTTTTTTCATTCTACCTTGCCCCAATAGATGCTCCTGATCTTCAAATTTTTTGATGGAGTTCACATCCCAAATGTGATCCACTGCATGCATACTTGGCATTGCTAATTTAGGAAGATACTGACTAATATACACCATTGATTGATATACCATATATCCCTCCACCATAGAACCCTTAGGACGTGCTCTTTGTCTAACCAACGCCTTCAATGATTTCAAGTGCCTCTCCACCATCCACATTGACCTT
>JZKD02S1673260.1:0-10208 GCA_000966675.3 Picea glauca
ATGTAGAAATAACTTAGCATAGGTGTGTGAAGAGTGTTCTGGTTCTGTGACTGTGTGGGCGGGTTTGATGAAAAACCTGATGCTGTGAGTTTCCATATGTATATTTGAGTGTGTTAATTCAGCTGCGTGTAAGAGAGCTGCAATCACTTTTATGAGTGAAATTGCTTTCTGTGTGAGCCATTGGTGGAAAGGTGACATCATGGAGAGGATACATCAATTCACTGGCAACAAATTTAAGAGCTCTCATCTCGTTGCTGATATATCTAGATGATGAATGAGTCTATTCCAACATCGTGTGGGCCATCACTTTCACATTCGTTTGGAAGCAGCAATAAAAATTAAAAATCGTGCGTTCAATTTTTTATGAGATGGAATTGGAGTAGTCCCAGATTCAAATTCAAATTCAACGAGAGCAATTGGATCATTGGCGGTCAATCTTCATTTCTTTCATCATCAACATCATCGAAATCTGCAACAACGGGTACAAGTGAATTTGCATTTTTCTTCATTTTTAATTGGAACAAAAATGCAGTTCTTTATATGAGTCCAGGTGCACTCGGAAAACAATTGCCGCAATGGTACTTCTTCTTATACCTTCATAAGTCTAGTTTGACTCAATGGGACAACAGTAGCAACAGTGATGCAGAATTTGTGTTGGAGGGACGTGAAGATGATCCACAAATTTATTTGTTGATGGCTACTGGATCCCATAGACTTCAGATTTATTGTGTGGCCTGATGTGTATTAGCCTTATATTTATTTTGTTTGTAAATTATATTATAGAAGAACCAATTATTGAATAGACTAATATAATTCAAATTGGTGGTTCTCCACGGCGTGAGAACAAATTGCTAATTTAATTATGTCTAAGTTTGTTCTATACTGATGTGCCCTGTTGTGCTCCGAGAGCATTAGTTACAGGTTATTTTTATGAGGTCAAGTTGTGAAACTGACTACTAAAGACATTCAGTATATAGATCATTCTCCTATATAACTGTTGAAATTTGCTTTTCGGGGGAATTCAACAGATGGAAGTGTATTCATAGGATGGTTCAGTATCAAGATTTTCCTTCGGGAAGTTGAGAAGCATCGGTTGTACAAAGAACGTCAAAGATGGTTGGAAGCAATTTTATCTGTGCTGTATGAAGTGGTAGCTCGAAGATGATGGGAGAAAAAGAGCGTGTCTATGAAGTTCAGATATGGGTGTAAGTGCGTATGAGGACCAGTCACACAAAGACATATGACAAATTTTGTAATCATGATTTCAGTATTGTAAGTTTTTTTAATGTAAGCATTAAAAGGGGGTGTTAGAGATAATGCTCACATTAATGCTGTGTGCTAAGTTTGGGGATTGGCTTGAGGTTTTGTAGGAGACTGTTGAGATATTCTCTCAACCTAAATCTCCAAGATTAAAATTAGTTGGATCTCACTCCAACTATATATACATGTAATGTATCTGTGTCAGTGTGTAATATAAATTATTATTTTGTGTGTGAATCCTGTGCAATGAATGCCCTCCCAAATTTCAATTACTATCACATTGACCCTGCCATACAACATGCATCCTGAACTCCAACCAATTCATAACCATCTATAATATGTCTCACTTGCCTTGCCAATGACCACTATTAACTCATCACCTCATCTCATCAAAAATCTCCAAACATAGAGGTAGAATCTCCCAAATATCCACCATCAAGAAGTCCAAAAACAGAGCACTACCTA
Organism: Picea glauca; assembly: GCA_000966675.3. Lineage (NCBI taxonomy): Eukaryota > Viridiplantae > Streptophyta > Pinopsida > Pinales > Pinaceae > Picea > Picea glauca. The sequence continues at coordinate 1,726 of JZKD02S1673260.1, forward strand.
CGAACGACTTCTGGAACAACATTGAATCAGGGGACAATAAGTCCATGCTGCAGAGAAAGAAGCCACCACTAAATTCTTCTTGATTTAATCAAAAGACTCCTATACCAACGTCAAAAGAAAATATGACCTCATGATGCAAGGAGATGGAAAAAACCCTTGTATGATGTCTTCTATGTTGGTGCAGAAATCCATGTAAGTGATGCTATAAATGGCACTTGATCAAATCCCTAATCAGTGTAGCACCGAGAGGTATTAAAACCCTCTTGATTGCATAAGAACAAATTGATCTTTGACCTAGGAAGATTGTGAGCCTCAAGGGCTTTAATGCCTCTCGTTGTAAACTTGATCAAAGATTTGATCAGGTGCTAGTAACGTTGTGTGCATGCTTAAGTGGTTAGACTGCGATTTAAAAAAATAGGCAAGTCGCATTTTCACTGAGATATTATTTCACTATGAAATATTGCATTTGGCTGATCGTATTTATATTATTATTACATTGAATACAATATTTGCATTATCAAAAAGTACAGCCACCCTGAAAGTATATGCAATATTGCAATAATTTGTGCAACAAAGTCGAAGCAGTGACGACCATCGAGGAATTTTATCAACATTTCCGCAATCCTATACAATGATTTCTAGCAATCCTATACAATGATCTCGTAGAAATGCATTGTTCAACAAGTGGTTAGCTGTTGCAGAAAAGATTCAGTGAGCTCATGTGAGAATACGCTGAATAAAAAAGTAGCTAATCCACTAGATGCTACGTAAAAGATGCGACTCAAAAATTGAGAATATGATCAAGAAAACACGAGTTAATCCGTCCAAATGCTTTTCTTTCTTGGTCTGGTTAGAGCTTGTCATAATCCAGAAAAAATGTTATAATCTTTCATAAAACCGAGATTTATTTTATAATTTAAAAAACCCTTAGGTTATTAATTTTATGTTATAATATATTTTGATATTAAATTATTTTTTTAAGATTTTATTAATTTTTTTTCATTGTTACAAAGTATGGATTTGCAAATTTTTCCTTTATTGCAAGGGAGTTATTAAAAAAGTGAATGGACCTAATCGTTAAGAACATATGTCAAGCATCTTTGTCTCCCATCACCTTCTCGATGGTCAGACCCATCTCGTCTTCGTCGATCACTATCATTCCCATTTCCCACTGTTTGTTGAATTCCGTTTCCTTCCATCGCCCATCTCCCACATTGTTTCATCATTCAAATTCAAAAGGATGAAATATTTACCTCCCATTTGCCTTTGACCATATTTCAAAAAATGCTCCGTTCACACTGATGCAGGGCCATGGTAGAAGAAAGAACATGAGTACAAACTCTTTTGGTCACGCTATAACTTTTCTCTCATCTTTTCTTTTTGGTTTTGTTTCTTCAATATCCTCATTTTCTGTTTCAGTATTCGAAATTTTAAGCACAATCATAATCATTCAAAATTTTGTCTTCTCTTTTGGCAAAGCAATATGAAGTGTTATGACCTACTTTGTTGTGAGTAATTGATCGATTTTTTTAGGAATTTTAAAATAAACAGTTTTTTTATTCAAAAAAATATGAAGTATTTTGTGTTGTTACTTCAACTTGATTTTCCAATCTTGAATTTGAGAACTAAATCCTAGGTATAATAAGAGTCGTAAGTCATAAATTGTGTTAAAGATCATGGTAAAGAATGGCGAGCAGTTCCAGAATAGAGATAGAAAAATTCAATGGCCATAATTTTGAGCTTTGGAAATTTAAAATGGAAGATCTTGTGGATCAAGAACAATGAACAACGATATGTCCAGGCACCCAAACGACAAGCATGTCGACGAAAGAATGGGAGAAACTTGAAAGAAGAGCAAGAAGTACGACTCGACTCTGTCTTGCAGATTCGGTGCTGCTGAATGTCTCGGGTGAAGATTCGACTAAGAAATGTGGGACAAGATGGGAAACTTATACCAATCGAAATCTCTGGAAAATAAGTTGTTTCTCAGAAAGAAATTGTATCTACTGAGGATGAGTGATAGAAGTTCAGTCACTGAGAATTTAAATGCATTTAACACCGTTTTAAGCTAGTTATCATCTGTGGATATTAAGATCATTGATGAAGAGAAATGTATTACCCTATTATGTTATTTTCCAGACTCCTGGGATAACTTAGTCGTGGCTATTGGGAGTAATACAACCACACTAGCACTAGAGGACGTGGTTGTTTCTCTGTTGTATGAAGAAATGAGAAGAAAGAACATGGAAAGATCGACCAAAGATGCTATGGAAGTGAGAGGTCGAACGATAGACATAGATAAAGGCAGATTCTCTGGTAGAAAGTTCAATTCGAAGGGTAGATCTAAATCCTCGGTTCAATCAATGTGCAGATGTTGGAAATGCAGTAAAGATGGGCATTATAAAAAGGACTGTAAGTTGTGTTGAAATATTGTAACTTCGAAGAATATTCTAATTATATTTGAGTTATTATCTTATAGATCAAATTCCCTTTTGCAGATTGATCATGTCGGGTCTTGTATAAGATCAAATCCCCTTTTGCAGATTGATCATGTCGGGTCTTGTATAAGATCAAATCCCCTTTTGTGGATCGGTCAAACTACATTTGTATGGTGGTATTTGTAAAGTCGGCCCCTAGTGTTTATAAAGTGGTTTTAACCACTCCTAGAAGAAGTTGGCCCCACCAAGTGAAGAGACAGAACCCCAGTGCCTCCTCAGCTAGTATTTATATGTGAGGATGGTGCCTCGCTTGTTCACACTCACACTCACTCATCTAGTGCGCATATCTTGAAGACAGTTGCAGTTGCAGGAGGAAGGAGAAGATAGGTGCATGCTCAGTCTTGGTTTATTCTTGGTGTTTTGGTCTTAGTCTTGGCATTGTATTGGAAATATATTATTGAGGAAGTTTTGTTGGGTTTTCTCCCCCACGAGGGTTTCCCAGGATAAAAGGTTGCGTACCTTGTGATTGTGTTTCTTTCAGTGATCCTCTTTATGACGTTGTTTTAGAAATGCATTGAATGCTCATGTAATTTGGAAATAACCTAATAACAACATTAAAACTTAACATGGTATTAGAGCTTGACTGAATATAGCACCTTTAATTGGGTATCTAAAAATGTCACTGTTGTCGTACACGAAAATTAGGCTTTTTACTAAAGAATAATTTTTGACCAAAAACTATCTTGGGAAGTGCGCCTTTCCGTAGTGCATCTTTTGGCAAATTAAGCAAACTTTTCCAGTGGCCAGATTCTTTGGAAAGTCAAACCCTAGTTTTGGCTGGTACCAGAAAACCAGAAAACCGGGAAACCAGAACTAGTACCAGAAGTACTAGTCCAAATTTGCGCAGGTCAAGTTTCAAGGGGTCAAACTTGAAATTTTCTGAAACAGTCAGCTCCAACAAAATTACCTCAACCCAGCGCATCTCCTGGTAATTTCAGATTCATTTTCTGAGCACTTTCATTTTCTGGTCATTTTCTTAGCTCCAGGTCAAGATGTCTGCAAGCACCAAGCTTGTTGACAAGTTAGAAGGTGTGGAAAATTTATGTGCTTGGAAGTACAGAATTAGACTCATTCTTGAAGAGAATGACCTTGCAAAATTCATAAAAGAAAATGTATCGGAACTCGAAGAAGATGAAGCCAAAGAAAAGTACAAAAAAGATATGATTAAGGCTAAAAGAATAATTGCAGATTCCATTAAAGACTACTTGATCCTTCAAGTTTCTTCTAAGAATACTCCAAAAGATATGTTTGATGCCCTAACTAGAATGTATGAAGGAAAGGACATCCACTGGAAGATGTGAGAACCCAACTCAATAATACAGAGATGCAGAAAGGAGAAACAGTTCAAGACTATTTCTCTAGGGTTTCTAAATTCAAGGAACAATTAGAGGCAATTGGAGACAACTTAGATGAAGACGAACTTATAATGACAACTCTTAATGGTCTCACAAGACCTTGGGATGCCTTCATCCAAACTATTTGTGCAAGAAAAGAGAAACTCCAATTTGACAGTTTATGGGAAGAATGTGTTCAAGAAGAAACAAGAGTATCCAATTGAGAAGCCGTCCTATTAACTGATGAAGATCAAGCCCTAGTTGCTCATGCTAAAGGAGGAAAGAAAAAGTCTCATTTTCAAAAGGAGACCCACTTTCATAAAGAATCTAACCCTCCAAAGAGATTCCAGAAATATCATAAGGGTCAAAGAAAGGGAAAATATTTCTCCTCTTATCAATGTTATCATTGTGATAATATGAGACACATTGCTAAGAATTGTCCTTCCGGAAGGGAATAATACAAGAAAAGAAATAACAAAAGACATCATGCCCATGCAACTGAAGATGATGAGCCACCCAAGAAGTTGAATAAAGAAGAGATTGAGGATTATGTTTTGTTTTTCATCCCTCTCAAGATCTATGACACCTGGAGAAGATACTTGGCTCATAGATAACAGTGCCTCTAAGCACATGACAGGTCAGAAAGACATTCTCTCTAGTCTTATAGAAAATGAATTCCCTATAAAGTTTCACTTGAAGATGATTATCGGTACCCTATCAAAGGAATGCGAGAATCCACCTACAAACTTGATTCAGGAACCTCAATGAGAATGAAGAATGTACTTTATGTACCAGGTTTGACAAAGAACTTACTTTCTATCTTAGCTCTAGATAAGAAAGGTTTCAGGGTTGCATTCATAGATGGTGAATTTCTTATGTGGTCTAAAGGAAAAACTATAGAAGATGCAGTTGTTATTGGAATAGAAGAAGGTGGTTTGTACAAGTTAAAAGGTCACTCAGATGTAGCCTTGACTCACTCTATTGAAAGTCCTTGTAAAATATGGCATAGAAGACTAGCTCACATCAACTACAAATCCTTACCATATGTAAGCAAGGTAGTTACAGGTTTACTAGAATTAAAGGTTGATCATGAAGGTGTATGCAAGGATGTGCACAAGGAAAGAACATAAAGAATCCCTTTCCAAAGAGCGAAAATCAAGCAAAAGGAATCTTGGAGCTTATCCACTCAGATGTATGCGGTCCAATACCATCAACCTCTCTAAGCGGGTATGTATACTATGCATCTTTTATTGATGATTACTCTTGTAAGACTTGGGTTTATTTCTTGAAATCAAAAGATGAAGTACTTGGAAAGTTCAAGGAATTCAAAGCCTTGGTAGAAAACCTTTCCGAAAGGAAAATCAAGATACTCAGGTCAGACAATGGAGGAGAGTACACTTCAAATGAATTTGGAATATTTTGCAGAGATGTTGGGATTAAGAGGGATCTCGCCACTCCCTATAATCCTCAACAAAATGGTGTAGCAAAAAGAAATAATAGAATGATTATGGAAGCAGTAAAGACTATGATTCACGATCAAGATCTTCCAATGCACTTATGGGTTGAAGCATCAATAACAACACTATATGTTCAAAGCAGATTATCCCATAGTGCACTTGGATTCAAAATGCCCGAAGAAATTTTCACCAGAAAGAAGCCAGAAGTAAGCCATCTCAAAATATTTGGTTGTCCAGTATTTGTACACATTCCAAAAGAAAAAAGAACTAAGTTGGATCCTTTAGGAAAGAATGGAATTTTTGTTGGATACTGTGAGATCTCTAAGGCCTTCATAATTTACATACCAGGTTACTATCATATTGAGATCAACATAGATGTAACCTTTGATGAAGATGCAACACTCAAAAGCTCAAGGAAATGCCAACTTGAAGACGTATATGAAGAAGAACCTGTAGCTCCCAGAGTTGCAGAACCAGTGAGGGAAGTTAAAGTTATCCCTGATGATGAGATTCCAGAAGATCATGATATGATAGAATCTTAAGAACCTCCCCATATGAGGATCTCTCACAAGAGAAAGCCAGCTTGGGCAAGAGAAATTATTCAAAATGCAGAGAAGTATGGTGCCCCAGAAGGAACCATGAGACAAAGAAAGAAACCTAAACCATTCTCCAGCTATATGGCCTTGATGTGTGATCTCATAGAAAAGGAACCTACTTGCTTTGAAGAAGTCGTTCAGAAGAAAGAATGGATGGATGCCATGACAGAAGAATATCGGTCCATCATAAAGAATGATGTATGGGAAGTAGTTCCCAGACCAAAGAACAAAGATTTGGTATCTTCCAAGTGGATATACAAGATAAAACATGCAACAGACAGAAGTATTGAAGAACATAAGGCAAGATTTGTGGCTCGTGGATTTTATCAAAATGAAGGTTTTGACTATGAAGAAACATTTACTCCTGTAGCTAGATACACTTCTATTAGAACCATTATAGCTCATGTAACGAAAATGAAGTGGAAGTTACACCAGATGGATGTGAAAACAACCTTCTTAAATGGTGTTATTGAAGAAGAAGTGCATATAGAACAACCACGAGGGTTTGAAGTTGAAGATAGAAAGACTCATGTTTGCAGGTTGAAGAAAGCTCTGTACAGGTTGAAGCAAGCTCCTAGAGTTTAGTGTGGCAGAATTGATAGTTTCCTGACAAGCTTGGGCTTTACCAAGAGTAAGGCTGATTCTAACCTTTACTTCAAGGTTATGAATGATGAGCCGATCATATTGATACTATATGTGGATGATTTATTCTTGACCGAAGAAGAAAATCTCATCACAGATTGCAAGAAGAAGCTTGCTACAGAGTTTGAGATGAAAGACCTAGGCCCGATGCATTATTTCTTAGGTCTTGAAGTTTGGAAAAGCCCAAAAAAGATCTTCCTTAACCAAGGGAAGTATGCAGTTGAAATACTGAAGAGATTTGACATGTTGGAATGTAAAGCTATGAACACACCCATGGAAATAAACTTGAAGCTCCTGGTTGATACTTCGTCAGAGTTGGTTGATGTTACTCAGTACAGACAGATTATTGGTTCATTGATGTATCTGACGAATACCAGGCCAGATATATGCTTTGTTGTGAACACCTTGAGTCAATATTTGGTGGAGCCCAGACGTGTTCACCTTGTAGCTGCAAAACGTGTGATGAGATACCTTAAGGGTATGTTGGATTATGGTATCTGTTATACTAGAGATCATGAATTCAGACTGTGTGGTTATACCGATTCAGATTGTAATGGAAGTGTCTTAGATAAAAAGAGCACTTCAAGATGTTGTTTCAATTTGGGGTCAGCTGCGACTTCATGGAAAAGTAGGAAGCAATCTAGTATTTCTCTCAGCATGACAGAAGCAGAATACATTGCAACATGTTCCGCCAGTTGTGAAGCCATATGGATTCAGAAGTTGTTGACTGGTCTATTCGATCTGGAGATGGAATCCACCGTGATTCTATGTGATAACTAGAGTTGTATAAAGATGACAGAGAACCCAATGTTCCATGATAAGTCGAAGCACATAGAAATCCGGTATCACTACATTCGTGATATGGTGCAGAGGGGAGTTGTAAAGCTCCAATATGTTGGCACAGATGAGTAGGTTGTAGATGTGTTGACCAAGCCTCTGTCTCGTGTGAAGTTTGAGTACTTCCGAGACAAGCTTGGTATTGTCCGAAAGGACCTCCGTAGAAAGGGGGAGTGATGCTAATGATACTATGATATCATGACCAACAATGAGAAGCTCCATTAGGATTTTATATCCTAGGGAATCTTATGATTTTTGGGCAGATCCTGAAGGTCCGGTAAGGACGGTCTGTCAAAGTACCACATGGTATCTTGTTAGTATTTTATATCCTATGGAATCTTATGATTCCTCGGCAGACCCCGAAGGTCTGGTAAGGACGGTTTGTCAGAGTACCACAAAATGTTGTTGTTGCACTTGCTTCATTCTGTTGCCATATGTTGATGATGTTGTTTCAACCTCATGCTGTTGATTATGTTGTACCAACCTTGTGTTGTTGATGATGTTGTACCAGCCTCATGTTGTTGATGTTGTTTTTCTAGCTTCATGCTATTGATGTTGATGTTTCAACTTCATGTTGTTGATGATGATGATGGTGATGTTACTCCAGCTCCATGCTGTGAACGATGATGATATTGATGATGAGAAAAACTTTTGATAATTTATAGATGTGCTAGTCAGTGTTCCAAACGTTGATGATGATGCTTCCCTCTCCTTCTCTTGATGATGTTGTATTGGGTTATGTCTGTAGAATACCCTTCTTGTTAAGGGGGAGTGTTTAAATATTGTAACTTCGAAGAATATTCTAATTATATTTGAGTTATTATCTTATAGATCAAATTCCCTTTTGCGGATTGATCATGTCGGGTCTTGTATAAGATCAAATCCCCTTTTGTGGATTGGTCAAACTACATTTGTATGGTGGTATTTGTAAATTCGTCCTGTAGTGTTTATAAAATGGTTTTAACCACTCCTAGAAGAAGTTGGCCCCACTAAGTGAAGAGACATAACCCTAGCTCCTCCTCAACTAGTATTTATATGTGAGGATGGTGCCTCACTTGTTCACACTCACACTTACTCATCTAGTGCACATATCTTGAAGGTAGTTGCAGTTGCAGGAGA
>JZKD02S1673260.1:16637-35582 GCA_000966675.3 Picea glauca
ATGGACCACTCTCTCGTCCATGATGTACCTTTGAATAAAATGAAGGATCTTTTTCCAACCTTGTCTAGATTCTTGATAGACGAAGATTACGAATTGAGTGAATTTTTTTGAAAGCCTTTTTGCAAAGTAAAATATTCCCAATGTGATAATTATATCCCATCTTGGTGGATATCATGCACCCCATCAAATATGAATTTTGCATGCTCTTATTCATTGACAAATATGTCTTCCTTTTATTCAAGGCATACATGCAGTCCATGCTTTTGAAACAATTCTTTTGACAACAATCACTTGAAATCAATTCACTTATGGAAATTGATTTAGTGAGAAATTATTTCCTAGACCTTGTATAACTAGAATGATTTGGATTGATATAAAAAGGTCTAGTCCTGGTCCTAGACACAATGTTTCTTTGCAATGTCTCCACTATTTCATCATCTTCACTAGAAAGATTTTCCTCATCACCAGAAGGAATATCAAGCAAAACATTGTCAGGAGTCTGAACAAGATAATGTTGATCACCTTGTTTTTTTGCAGCTGAATGATTGAGAACATGATCTTTATTCCTAGGTCCATCATCATCTCCATTGATAATGCCGTTGATGAGAGGAATATCAAAATCACTAAAAAAATGATTACCATCCTCACCAATGTCATTGGATCTTCCATGAAAGTATTCACTTGAAGGAAAATCATCATCACCCATAAGACTATCAATTCCATTAATATCCTCACTTGGAGAAAATTTTCCATCATCATCATTGGTACCTTGAAAATCCTCATTTGGAAGAAAATCATCATCAACATTGTGTCCACCATTGATATAATCATCTTAACTGCTTTCAAAATCCCCACTTGAGGGAAATTCTTCATTATCCTTCTTAGTTCCTTGAAAATATTCATCAATATCTTGAAAATCCTCACTTGGAGGAAAATCATCATCATCAATTTGCTGCCTTTAAATTTCTCACTCGGGAAAGAGTGTCCACCAATGGCATATTTATCTTCACTACTTTTTTTTATATGGCTGGAGGAATCGACAACTAGTTGGGTACGTACTCACGTTACACATGGTCGTGTTATCCAAATGCTACCACTATAACCTCCAGGTGTGCCCACGCTGCCCCACATGCGACACACAAGTTTAGTCGGGGGGAGTTGAACTCAAAACCTCATGGAACTTCATATCACGACACTTGCCAATTGAGCTGCCTCCCTCGGGGGCCTTCATCTTCACTACTTTGAAAATCCCCACTTGAGGGAAATTCTTCATCATCCTCATTACTGGCTTGAAAATTCTCACTTGGAGGAAAATCTTAATCATCTTCATCGGTACCTTTAAAATCCTCACTCGGAGGAAAATCATCATCACCAACATTGCTTCCTTTAAATTCCCCATTTGGGAAAGACTCTCCACCATTTCCATAATCATCATCACTACTTTTAAAATCCCCACTTGGGGGGAATTATTTATCATCCTCATTCGTGCCTTGGAAATCCTCAATTGGAGAAAAATCTTCATCAATACCTTCAAAATGAACACTTGGAGGAAAATCATCACCAATACTGCTACCTTTAAATTCCCCACTCAGGAAAGAGTGTCCACCATTGTCATAATCATCTTCACTACTTTTAAAATTTCCACTTGAGGGAAATTCTTCGTCATATCCATTGGTGCCTTGGAAATCTTCATCGAAACCTTGAAAATCCTCACTTGGGGGAAAATTATCATCCCAGTCATTTAAACGTTAATCATAGTCTCCACTTCGACCTACATTTTGATAATTTTCATTACTATTAAACAACTGAATATATTGATCACCATCATATTTCTCCTCTTTATCATCGATGCCTTCAAATTCCTCTAATTTAGGACTTTCCTGAGGAACATGCTAAATAACATTGCATGCACTATGATACAACTTTTGACTAGTTGAAAAATATGATGCCTCATTTGCATTATAAGCATTCCCATCACATTTGCTAGTCCCAAAAGAAGAGGTATGCGAACAATTTGTTGATGCCTCATAAATAAAATCTTCTTTATCTGACGAATCCATCACTTTTCACTAAGAACATAGAATTATGCAAATGCTCAACCTCCCAATGGAAATCTTATAACTTGCAGAATGATCTTTTCCCTCTAAAATCTCCCCCCACCCCCNNNNAAAAAAAAATAAAAAATCCCCCCCCCCAAAAAAATAAAATATTGTTGAAGAATATGTAGCCGCAGAAGATATTCTCCTATTGTACTTGATCATGAAAAAACCCTAAGAGAATATTATTATATTGTATTGGTAAAGTCGACCCCATTGTGGCTTTTTTTGTAAAATAAAGTCAAACTGCCAAGTCAACCCCTATTGTGGCTAATGTAAAGTATAATCAAGAGAAAATTGTCAAGTAAACCCTAACAGTTAAAAAGGGCAAGTCACTTGTGTATAAATAGGGAGGCTAGACACCTCATTCACTCACTCATCTCACTCAAGCATAAGAGAGAGAAAGGTGCACAAGTTTTGGAGAGAGGGGTGATGCACCAAAAGGAGCATCTATTTTCTGTCTTGGTATTGTTCTTGGTTGAAGAATATATTTAGAATAAGTTGTTGGGTTTTCTTCCCTGAGAAGGTTTCCAAGGATAATCTTTGTGTCTATCTTTTTTCTGTGATTGTCTCTCTTTCAATGATCTTATATATGCAATTAATGTGCTAAATGTAATAACAAAAGAAGAACTGTAACTGTTAGTTGCATAAGTAAAATATCAACATGGTATCAAAGTAGGCCTGAAAGAGACCAACTCAACACATATAAAGTCTTGGCTAGCCTTAACACACCCTCTCCAAGTTTTAGTTTTCAATTTTGCAACTGCTGCAAAATTAGGGTTTCTGCATAAACCCTAAGGGTGATGTTTTACCCTTTGTTGGAGGATGTTGGTGAATCTAAGTTCACCTAGGAACTCACCTAATCAAGGCACATCACTTCCCTGGACTAGAATTCAAAAATCCAAAATTTGAAAAATTAGGGTTTCATTATAAACCCTAGATTTGGACATCTGGTTGCAGCTGCTGCAGTTCCTGTGACAAAAATTTGTCTTGGTTCAAGAAAACTCTCTGGTAAGGTCTAGATCCATATCTTGAAAAAATATTTTTTGTTTACTTGTTCCAGGCAGGATGACTACCAATTTCAGGCTTGATGGAAAGATTGAAGGATCTAATGACCGCCAAGCATGGAAATACATTCTAGAAGAGAATGATCTCATAAGATATAAAGATCTAGAGGGAGAAAGTGATAATGAACCAAACCTTTTAATCTCAACCCTTTCATGAACTGTCACTCATGGAAGTGACACTTAGCTAATTGATATTGGTGCTTCTAAGCACATGATGGGATACCTGTACTCTCTGTCAAATTTGATAAAGAAGGACTCACCTCATAAAGTGAAACTTGGAGATGATTATTGGTATCCTATCAAAGGTGTAGGAGAAGCTTCCTTCAAGTTGGATTCCAAAAAATTGATGAAGGTAAAAGTTGTTTTACTCGTACCTGGGTTAAGGAAGAATCTCCTCTCTATTTTAGCTCTAGAAGATAAGGGTTTCATAATTTCATTTGTCGATGGAGAATTTCTAATGTGGCCAAAAAGGAAAACCTTCAATGATGCAATTGTGATTGGTGTCCAAGAGGGAGGCTTATACAAATTGAAAGGGAACTCAGAAACAACCTCAGTTCACAATATTGTAAACCCATGTGAGTTATGGCACACAAAAATTGCTCATCTACAATATAAGGCATTACCGATCATGAGCAAGATGGTGGCAAGAACACCTGAGATCCAGGTGGACCATGAAGGCATATGCTAGGGATGTGTAGAAGGAAAGAGCGTGAAGAGCCCATTTCCAAGCAGTGAAATAAAGGCCAAATGCGTATTGGACATTATACACTCAGACGTATGTGGACCTATGTCCACCTCTTCATCCATTGGGTATGTATACTATGTCTCCTTCATTGATGACTTTTCACACAAAGCTTGGATTTATTTCTTGAAGACAAAAGGTGAAGTGTTTATCAAATTTAAGGAATTCAAGACCCTCATAGAAAACCTCTCTGAAAAGAATATTAAGGTCTTGAGGTCAGAAAATGGTGGAGAATTCACATAAGATGAATTCAAGGAAATCTATGGGGAAGTTGGGATTAAGAGGGATCTCTATACTCCATACAACCCTTAGAAAAATGTTGTGGCAGAAAGAAAGAACTGAACCATAATGGAAGCAATGAAGGCCATGCTTCATGATGATAACTTACCGAAACATCTATCGGTAGAAGCAACAAGGACTGCAATGTATGTGAAAAATAGAACACCCCATCGTGTCCTTGGGAGTAAGACCCCAGAAGAAATGTTCACAAGAGAGAAGCCAAAAGTCAACCACCTGAGAATATTTGGCTGTCCAATATATGTATATGTTCCCAAGGACAAAAGATCCAAATTGGACCCTTCAAGAAAGAAGGGCATATTTTTCGATTACAGTGAAACTTCGAAGGCATACAGAGTTTACATCCCTAGTCACAAATAGGTTGATATTAGTAGAGATGTTACCTTCGATGAGGATGCAACATTCAACAATTCATGGAAATGTCATACATATGAAGACCATGATGAAGAACTGATAGCTCCAAGAGTTGCAGATACTAGAATTGATATTGTACTTGAAGACCATGATATATAATATCATGACATGGAAGAGTCACAAAGATCCACATATCCACCTAGAGGAAAGAAGAGGCCAACTTGGGCCTGTGAGATTATACAAGATGCAGAAAAGTATGGTGCTCTAGAAGGAACTTACAGAGAAAGAAAGAAACTAAAACCCTATTCCAGTTACGTGGCACTCCTTAATGATATTATTGATACAAAACCTACATCTTATGAAAAGGCTGTGGAAAAGAAGGAATGGAAGGATGCCATGATTGAAGAGTACCAATCCATTTTGAAAAATGATGTTTGGGATGTGGTTCGAAGACCACGAGAGAAATCATTTGTAAGCTCAAAATGGCTTTACAAAATAAAACATGCAACATATGGCAATATTGAAAAGTACAAGGCATGGTTTGTGGTGTGAGGATTCTCTTAGAAAGAAGACATTGTTTATGAGGAGACTTTTTCTCTTGTAGCAAGATACACTTCCATTAGGATTGTATACACTAGATGGACGTGAAGATGACTTTGCTGAATGGTGAGATACAGAAGGAAGTGTATGTAGAGAAACCACAAGGTTTTGAGACACATGACATATAGTCACATGTGTGTAGGCTAAAGAAATCCTTGTATGGTTTGAAGCAAGCTCCCAGGGATTGGTACGAGAGAATGGATAACTTCCTGATGAGTTTGGGCTTTACCAAGAGTAAAGTAGATCCCAACCTGTACTACAAGGTTGATTATGGAAGTATAGTAATATTATTACTATACATAGATGACTTGTTTCTGACAGGATAAGAGAAGCCCATCGCCGAGAGCAAGAGGAAGCTTGTCGCAGAATACGAGATGAAATATCTATGAACAAAATGACATTTTCCTAAACCAAGGAAAATATACAATAGAGATTCTGAAGAGGTTTGATATGATGGATTGCAAGGCCATGCCTATGCCCATGGTGAGAAATCTGAAGTTGCTAAGTGATACACATTAAGAAATAGTGGATGTCACCTTGTATAGACAGATGATCAGATCACTGATGTATTTGACAAACACAATACTAGACATATGTTTTGTGGTGAACACCTTGAGTCAGTATATGGTTGAGTTGAGACATGTTCACCTGATTGAAAAAAAACACATATTGAGGTACCTTAAGGGGACAATTGATTATGGTCTCAGATATACCTCAGATCAGGAGATAAGCCTACATGGCTATGCTGATTTAGATTGGGCCGGTAGTGTAGCAGATCAGAAAAGTACATCTAGATGTTGCTTCAACCTAGGATCAATTGTGATTGCATGGTTCAACAGGAAGAAAACCAGCGTGGCACTCAGTACGGACAAAGAAGAATATATTGCAACATGCTCAGCTAACAAATAAGAAATGTGGCTCAAAAAGTTGCTTGCAGGGCTATTTGATCTTGAATTAGAGACAACTTGCATTTTATGTGACAACTAGAGTTGTATGAATTTGCCATAGAACCATGTGTTTCATTACAAGTCAAAACACATTGAGATCAAATACCACTATGTCCGTGACATGGTACAAAAGGGAGCAGTAAGACTCCAGTATATCGCCACCGACGAACATGTTGCAGATGTGTTGACCAAGCTCCTGTCCAGAGTTAATTTCAAGTATTTCAGAGACAAGATTGGAGTAATCCAGAAAGACTTCTCCAGTAATGAGAAGTGATTGTGATCCCCAGTAGAAGGAAGTGATGTGATCCCTAGTAGAGGGAAGTGATGTGATGCCCAATAGAGGGAAGTGATGAGCTACCCCAACGCAGGCTGATACGTTACCCCAACACTGGTTGGTAACCCAACGTAGGCTGGTACGCTACCCCAATGCAGGTTGATAACCCTAGCGCAAGCTGGTACACTACCCCAACGTAGGTTGGTAACCCCAACACATGTTGGTATGCTACCCCAACGCAAGTTGGTAACCCAAACGTAAGTTGGCGCGCTACCTCAGTGTACGTTGGTAACCCTAATGCAGGGTGGTACACTCCCCAAGCACAGGTTGGTAACCCCAACGTAGGCTGGTACGCTACCCCAACGTAGGTTGGTAACCCTAATGTAGGCCGGTACGCTACCCCAACGCAGGTTGGTACGCTATCCCAACTCAGGTTGGTAACCCCAACACATGTTGGTACGCTACCCCAACATAGGTTGGTAACCCCAACGTAGGCTGGTACACTACCTAACGTAGGTTGTTAACTCCAATGCAGGCTGGTATATTACTCCAGTACAAAAGGCTAGTGAAAGTGCAAAACTTCTTATGATATATAGATTCATGAAATTCAACAATACAATGGCCGAAGTGTAGAGACATGCAGAACCAGATTGTTCCTGAAGAATACCTTCCTAGCTAAGAGGGAGTGTTGAAGAATATGTAAATGCGGAAAATATTCTCCTATTGTACTTGATCATGCAAAAACCCTAAAAGAATATTATTATATTGTATTGGTAAAGTCGGCCCCATTGTGGCCTTTATTGTAAAATAAAGTCAAATTGTCAAGTCGACCCCTATTGTGGCTAATGTAAAGTATAATCAAGAGAGAGTTGTCAAGTTGGCCCTAGAAGTTAAAAAGGGCTAGTCACTTGTGTATAAATAGAGAGGCTAGACGCCTCATTAACTCACTCATCTCACTCAAGCATAAGAGAGAGAAAGGTGCACAAGTTTTGGAGAGAAGGGTGACACAACAAAAAGACCATCTGTTTTCTGTCTTGGTATTGTTCTTGGCTGAAGAATCTATTTAGAAGAAGTTGTTGGGTTTTCTTCCCTGAGAGGGTTTCCCAGGATAATCTTCGTGTCTATCTTGTTTCTGTGATTGTCTCTCTTTCAGTGATCTTATATATGCAGTTAATGTGCTAAATAATTGTAATAACGAAAGAAGAATTGTAACTGTTAGCTGCATAAGTAAAATACCAACAAATATTCTCTCCAAAATTCCCCCCTCAAAATTTTCTCTCTAAAATTTCCCCCCATTTTTTTCCCTTTATTATTTTCCCTTCAAAATTAAAAACAACTTTTACTCTTTTATTTCGTTAATTACAATATTTTTCATGTTTGTTTATTTATCCCACATTCATTAAACATAGCGATGATCCATATAATTTTAGGTATATATGTAGACAATCTTCTTCATTTTTATTTATCCCACATTCATTATACTAACAATAATTTATATCATCTGCGTTATATATACACACAGTCTTGTTTTGTCTTTTTACATTGCTTGAAATATTGGACAATGCTACAAGGGAGAAACAACGAGAAAACACTCACAAATTTTTAGATGTTTTCTAATTTTTTCAAAAAAACTCACAACTTTAAAAAAAAATTGAGACCTTTTTCAAAGAAATTTTAAAAAAATTCTTAAGATTTTTCATAAAAAAAGAAAAAAAAAGCAAATTTAGGTATAGTTTTATAGAAAAATTTACTTGTTTTATTGTTTTTTACTGAATTATTTTTAGTTCTACAAATGTAGCATTTATTTGTTGCCACATACTTAATAATATAATCTATATTGAAAAACAAAGTATAGAAAAGAGAACATGATTATGACTATAATGCATTTGAATAGCTAAGCAATGATTTGACTGCTAAAGTTTACAGAGGTACACATACCCTACTCCTTTTGGATCCGAACTTGTGATCTCTTAGGAGGAAACACATGTTATTAACCATTAGGCCCACTCAAACTATATCTCAATTAATAAAATAAAGTTAAATTACTAAATTTTCTCATTTTTTTATTATTAATATTTAATTAATAAATTAAATTTACACTTTTATTAATATCAACTTTTAGTAAAAAAAGAAAAAATCAATATTATCTTTTGGTAAACTCTTCCTATATTTCTAAACTATAAATTACAAATTCAACTAAAAAATTGGTTTGCTTTATTAAACTCAAGGTTTACATTGTTCTTGTTTTCATTGCTACGATGCTATGCCATTCAAAGATTGTAACTTGCATTATTTATAATTTCGCTCATATAATGTTATCATGTTGTTAGGGGTCGTGGGATTACAATGTTATAATCTAGTCCAATTTTGAACAAGTATCCTTTGACCCAAGTGAATGAAGTACTTTGTCTTACAATTTTGTAGTGGTTTTTGTAGGAGAAACGTGGAGAAAAATATTCCATAGCAAGGTAGTTAGCTATATCAACAAGCTAGGGGGTTGCACTCAGAGAGAAAAAAAAGTGTTCATCTAGAAATGAATCATTTAGTGTTTCATGATTTGCATTATTGGTTAACCTAAAAAAATTCACAACAACATTCTTCTGGCCATGATTGTCAAACATAGTTAAAACAAATTCTTGTAGTAACAATAGTCATCTAATAATTCAACCATTTAAAAATGGTTTCTTCATCAAATATGTCATTGGAAAATTATCAATACACACAAAGAGTGGATAACTAGTGTTGTAATGTTGAAATTTGTTAATTGCATATACTAAAACAAGAAATTGTTTTACCGTGAAAATATAATTCATTTATGCTCCTAAAAGGTTCTTTCTAATGTAGTAGTTAGCATATGGCTCTTCAATTGTTTTTTGTTCAAGAACTAATCATAATGCTTTATCAGAAGCATCATTGTGGATGTGAAATGGAAGGTCCCAGTTAGGTCCTTGCACCACTAGGGTTGAAATTAATTAATTTATCCTTCAATACCTTAAATGTCTTTCGACATTATGATGTCTAAAGGAAATCAACTTTTTGGAAAGGAGGGTAAAAAATGGTTATGTAATTTTTGGATTTTGATGTACTTGTATATTGTTTGTGTTTGGTGCTATTTGAGCAGTCATTTACTTTTGCTTGGGTGTTTGTTGAGTAGTGTTTTCACATTGTTTTGTGGAGGAGGAGGTGGTAGTAAATCTTGTTGCTATAGTGATTGAGGTCTCCAAGGTTGTTATGGGTTAGTGTGATGACCTTAAGGTTGTTGTAAAGACTGAAATGGAAAGGATTGAGCTTGAGGTGGATATTTCCACTATTGTGGGGCTTTGTTTTGCATTGAAAAACCCTATTGGTTAGAAGGATACCATGTTGTAGGAGGAGCATACATCTGAGTATTATAACTAGAATTAAAATACTAAGGATGTGCATAAGGCATACATTGTTGGAACTATCTTGGCGGGCCTTGCCTCCTTTGATTAATGAAGCATAGTTGCTCCATATTCTTCTCAAATCCATGGTATACAACTTCAAACCAAGTAGAAATGCACATTGGCTTGTTTGATGATTTTATTCATGTTTGGCCATTCATTTTGATGGATGACACATTGTTGAAAATTCAACAGACGAAGAAATCAAAGTTACACCACGAGGAATGAAGGCCGTTAGAAGAAATAAAAAGTGTTGGAGATTACAAGAGAATGGAATTGGGATATCAGGTGTGACTTTGGGTGACCGAGGAGCAATGTGGTAGAAGACTGAAAACACTTGACCAAAGTTGGAGAAAATATCAACTAGTTCATAAAAGAAGAATTGGGAGTAACCTAACGTGTTTTTTAAGTTTGAGTGAGTCCTCCCACCTACATGTGTGATTGTATAAATGTAAATGCTTCATCTTATATTTGGGGATTGGATATTGAATAAATAGGAGTTAGGTAAAGGATATCACCCTTGTGTCATGTTTTGGATACTCCTTATGTTGTGGCTGGGTGAATATGTAATGATGTATTTGATTATGTTGGAAATTAATGGAATGAGGTCCCCTTTCAATTTTTCATTTCCATAATGCTGTATGTTAATAATGATCTTTATTTCAGTTCCTTATTTGTTGTGTTGCATTGTAATATTTTGTTTATTTAGATGTTGTGTGCTTATGCTTGATAAATGATGAATTGGATAATAACATTAAGTATGCAAATGGGTAGAAGGAGGTTGTGTTATGGTATTCAAAGGTCTATAGTGCTAGTTGTTTGTTAAGTATGATTACTAGGATGTGAAATGTTTACATTAGTCATACTATTTGAATCTCTGCACAACCTTTTATGTCCAGCCATAGTTCTTTGATTGATACCTTTCCCTTTATGGGGATTGAAAATGCTAGTACCTATATTACAATAGACCCCTTGTTGGACACAAATGTATACCTAGGTCTCAAATTGAACCTAGGACTGGTTCTATTGTTAGGACCCTATCATGATGTGTGTGGCGCTTTGAAAATGTGATTGTTACACTAATCCAAATTTATGTGGAGGAATGGTGGTTCAGATAGGTTGAACTCTTTGTGAATATGCTAAGTCCATCTTCTTTGCTTTATGATGACCATGATACCTATGAATCCTTCTAAGTGGAATTTCCTATGGTACTAATAAAATGGTTTAGTATATTGGGGGAGAATCCACATTAAACCTAGAAATGAAGGATGAATATTTGGTGGAATGTTCAAAACCTAATTGCATTACAAAGATTTGATCATGAAGTCACAAGAGCTGATAATTTTTTGGTCAAAACCACATAAGAAGGCTATATTGTTGAATTTGCAATTGAGTTCAATCGATATTTTTCCTACGAATAATAATATTTCGATAAAGGATCTTGTGGGAGGCTAGTAAAGGAAATCATGACATGGTTGAAGATGTTTTTAGTGGAAGAAGACTATATGCCTTTTAACCCACTATTCATAGTAGCATAATAACTTGCACTCAAAGGTGACCTGGGATGGAAATGGAAAGAATGAGTAGCTAAAGGTGGAAGGTACCATAGAGGAGGAACACACTTAAGAGAGATTGTAGCAAGTTTTTAAGTGGGGTTAAATAATGAAAAAGTTGTGGTTGAAAAATATATGGGAGATTCAATAGGAAATTGAAGTGGTGAGTAGAGATATCGATGAGAAGGGGAGAACAAAAGTGTGACTGGATAAGTTAGACAAATTGTAGAAACAGAAAGAGAAAGTTAACTGGTGGCTGAAAGAATATCGATAATGGACAGACGCCTAAAAAGAAGAACATAAGGAGATGGAGCATCTAAGGAATCAAAGGAATTGATAAAGGAAGCATAACAAGAGAGAGGGCATGTTTAAACTGACAAATAGGAGATAGTTTAGTGGGAAGCCACATCCAAAGAAATTTCTAATCAATAGACACAAGAGAGCATGGTCATCAAGTTGTGAGATGGTGGCATATTTGATGTTTTTTTTTAACTATTTGGAGGAGATACAAAGGCAACAAAAATGGTATAGATTAAAGGTAGTGGAGTTGGTCTGGAAAAATAATTACCCCCTATGTAGTTTAAGAAAATTGAGGGGTAATTATTAGTTTTTCTTTTGGTCCTTATTTGAAAGCATCACCTAATATTAGTGTAGGAAATAGTAATAGTAGACAACCAAGTTTAGGAGGAAATATAGGTATTGGTAGAAGTGCAATTGTGATTGCTAATTTTTATTCAAGGAGTGGGATGAGTCTAGTTAGTCAACTAGGCCCTCATGATTTTATTTGTATGAACAAGCGTACCAATGATATGGCTGGATGGAAGATAATGCGATGTTTCACCTTTCAAAGTTCTCAGGGAAGGGTGACCGTGATGTCTAACAATACTATTTCTTGTGTGAGTCAATTTGAAGAGCAAAGAGGACCACTACTCCATATGCTAAACTTGTAGAGTTCTGAACCATGCTCCAAGGGACTTATTTGCAATGGTTCAATAAATTCATACAAACATAACTTGAGGGTACTTCTAAAACTCTAGATGAAGTAAAGGAAGGATTTATAATCGAATTCCAAAAGCCTAACTTGAAGAAACAAAGTTGTGTCGAATTGAAGGATATCAAACAAATCATTGGTGAGAGAGCCTGTGAATATGATTAGTGATTTTGTGACCTAATAAGTCAATCTACTTATTAGGTTCATTCGACATCTCTGTCCTTTGAATATAGTACCACTTATGCAACATAAATGGCCCATGCAAGGGAAAGCAATGGCCCAGGCCATGAAAATCAATTCCTTGGATGGGTATATTGGTATATTTGAACAAGTGTTGTGTCTATTCCCTCAACTAGATCAACTCTTAAATTGGCATAGTTCTAGTCCCAGTTGTCCACCTTAATAGAGCAGATCTAGAATATTAATAGAACCAAGGTGGGGAGAGTGAAAGTTTGGTGCATAGTTTGCACATAAGAGGGAATTAACACTAATAATTTCTACTGAATATGGATAGGGATTGTGGGTCATAACCCAACCCTACCACCTACTAGCTTTATAGGCAATCTAGCTAATGATTTTTGAATTTTTTTTAGAGTTCATGGGAATCCCCCACAACTTTTCCCAATGCTAAAAAAACACACTTCTAACATATTACCACTCAAACTATCGCCTGGGAGGAGAAGTCCTAACCTCAATGGGAGAGCCTAGAGGTACTCTCAAGCAAGCCAACCACTGTCACCTCGATGACCTTTCCCCACACTTCATATTAAGCAAAGAAGCTATCATAGCCTAGGGGGAATCCCTATGGCCAATCTGGCCAAATCATGTAGTAATGGGAGCTCAATTAGCTTAGATTGACTATAAATCAAGTAAACAACAATAAACTTCCCCTTTAATGTGAGGAGAAAGATTATGTATGCAACTTAATTGATTGATTACTTTAATAACACAATTTCACAAATAAGGGATGATTTATCCATGTGCTTGTATGTTTGAGTGCTAGAAATGATAGATGATTAGTTTTACCACATCAACATGTATCAACCATATGTATCATTCAAGAGTGATTAGATAAAAATTAAATCAATGAACCAACTGAAATAAATGACAATTTAATGCTCCAATTCTGAATTGTTGCCAATGAAAAGTTACATTAAAGAGATGTTAAACCATGACAAATTCATGTGACTCTTATAAGTTCTAGATTTAGAGTAAGCATGTAAACCTTTGGATACCATAATATGAAATCCACCCCTTAGAGAGAGAACCAACATTGATATCAAGCCATGTAAGACCAATCATATTGAACATAACTCAAACATTAAGTGTGGTTTACTTACTTGGAATTCAAGGGTTATATCATTGTTTTCGTATTCTAAACCATTGCACTTTAGATTTATAAATTGTTTCTCACTTCATCATTTAAATCACCACAATGTTTGTCTCATTCACAGATTGTTGTATATTGCATGCAACAATTTGAATTCTTAGAATGAAACGTGTTAATCAATATTTATATCAATTCACGAATCATCGTTGAACACATGCGCATGATTTATTTCTTGGAGTATGGGTTCCCTTTAGAAAAGTATTTATTGAACAGAATTTAGATCACATTTACTCCAATCAACCAGGTTTGAAGTGCAATGATAGCAAACCATATCTTCTAGTATTGGAGACACCTTTAAATCAATTATTAAACCTCCTTTATTTGAGCAACAATTTTATACCATGAATGAAACAAATTCAAACCATGAATAAATTTCCAGATTTAAGATTTATTATTTGTCCTTAAGATCATCAAATGATACCAAAGTGCAAAGTTTTATGCCTAGGAAAAACTTAGCTTAGTGTATATAAGCATGTTAAAACCAACATCTAAACTCTCAATGAATTGGTAAACCATCCAACGATGTTAGGAATTTGATAGGAATTTGATGTCAATTTTTTTAATACATTTGGTGAATTAAACCAGTCATGTGATCAAATGTGTAACAAAATGAATGCCAAAATGGATTAAACCCTCGGTGAAGTTTCCAACACTATTAAGAGATTAACCAATAAATCTAACCCCCCCAAAAGTTACTATCCATTGAAACATTGTTAAATCTACTTCATTTATTTCACAGATCCACAAGAAATTCAAAAAATTCAAACATTGGATCTCTATACAATGCAAAACATGAGTGATTAGCAACAAAAATGACTTTGCAAATGAACTTCAATTTAAAAAAGGTTTGAATCTTAAGCTCAAAAGACTTGAATAAAAGGTAATCTAGATCTACAAATACTCAATGGAAACCCTAGATTACTAGAATAAAATGAAAGGGAATTTTTTTAAATGAGTGGTTAAAAATGTAAAGGAAGACTAGTGCCTACCCCACTTGGGCTATGCAGAACACTTGATCTAATCTTGAGTATTTCTTTTGTACCTTTTATGTTTGAAGTCACTAACACCTAGAAGGATTGTTTAGTAAGCTTTAGACTTGGATACTTGATATACTAAAAGAATCAAGGGAAGACTAATCCTAGGAGAACTTAGCCTAAGAACTACAACATGAAATTTAACTAAGCATAAAGTAAGATAATAGAACCCTAATATATCTATGTTGAATACAATAAATTTAAGCTTAAAACTTCAACAAAGAAAACAAATAGAAGACATACATTACCTCAAATTCATTTCTTGATGTTGTAGTATCTTCTTTCTTCCTAGAAACTGGCAATATCAAATACCCTCTCGTATACTCAAATATAAACAAGTCTCACATGAGAGTTTTTTTCAAAGAAAACAAGTTCTTCAAATTGACTTCCAACAAATACAATGAGAGAGGAGCTCTCCTTATATAGATAAGGAACCTCACAAAAACCATGGGTAGAAAACCATGTGCTAGTATAATACCATGTGCCAATACAATGTGCTCAAGCAAAACCATGAGCTAAAACAAGTGACACTCTTAATACCATGCACAAAAACCACCAAGAGAAGTCAAATGGCCCAAAAGGTGACACACCCTCATGAATGATCTCTAACCACCCACATTTATGGCTAAGAGCTACAAAATGTGCCCTCCATATGTTCTAATTACTCACATGTGTGGCACCAAGAAGTGGGATGTTGAGTGGTCAAACAAGGTGATAATTTTCCCATGACAGATTTCAACAACGACATAATGAAGTCAATTTTGTCCTAATTTTCTATTATAACCCCATTTTAAAACTCTCATGGCCATTCTACATATAATGGTGTTGATATAACGAAATTCTAGGTACTGTATAAAACAAAACTGCCTTTGAAGTTGGCCACCCTCAAAATACGTCTTAAAATCACCTCTAGCCACCCACATGTGTGATAAAATTCCTCCAAGAAGAAAAGTGCACCCTCATGAAGTGGTCTAGGTGGCATGCATGATGAACGAAGTCCCTTTCATCTTCCAATGCATTGTCATGGATCCCAATGCAGTGACACATATCTCAATGCAATGTCATGGATCCCAAGGTAGATGTGTGTTTCTGTATGTTGGTACACAGATCCCAAGGCAATGCCACACATCTTGAAGTAAGTATACAAATATCGAGGCAGTGTACATGGATCCCAAGGCATAAATTCCAACCCCAATGCATGCACATGGATCCCAATGTAGGGTGCCCTCTTATAGTGGTGGGTCTAACCCCCTTACAAGTCATTAGGTGATGCACACATAATGATTTATTCTAGAAACAACATAACACACGTTAATTTTAGTATTTTCCTAAGTTTTACCACGGGAGGACAACCTTAGCCTTTATACATGTCACAAATCCTAAGACAAGAGGTATTTCCTAGGTCACCAAGTTAGGGGTAGGTGATATGATGGATAACTTATGGAAGGGGAAGGGGAAACTTCATGAATTGACCCTCAAATCCATATTAGATTATGTGTAGGTATTTAAACTTGTCCAACTAGCTTTCATGATCTAGGAGTATTCAATGCAAAAGGCTTTGAGAGGGAGCTTTAGCTTTGAGTTTCCATTTCCTCAGAACTATTTCTTACTACCCCTTTCTTTGCCTTTTTCTTTCTTTCTTTACTTATTTATTTCTTTTTCAAGTCACTTTTACTTTAGATATGCATAGACAAGCATGGGATTGGGGGCATTGGCCTCATAGTGAGGTGGCATAGCTCAAGCTTTAACATTTCTAGCTTTTAATTTTTTTTTTCTCTTCACCTCGCCTTTTTTGGCTTTTATTTGACTTAGTCATTTACATAAATATTAATTTACTTTGATGGACCTTGTTGAATGAATTTTGACTAGTCAAACATGAGTGGGAATAATTTTTTTATGAATGGAATGGAAGTGAAATGGCAGATGTAAAGTGTAAAGTATGGATAGGGATATGAGGTGTGCCATCTTAACCAAATATCGAGTAGTACAACTTGACCCAAGATGTGATGACACTTATCTAAGGGAAAATTATGTCCCCCATGGTACACCGAGTCAAATAACAATTTTGTTAATGTTATAAAGTGTTATTATATCACACTTTTAGTCTTTACCATGTTGACAACTAGCTTAGAATTTATAACGTTGTGTCTAAGTATCAAACCCATACACAAGAGCATAGTATAGCAAGTGAAGTGAAGAAGTTAAACCAAAGTACCATGACCATGTGAAATGAAATAAAAGTGTACCATTAATAAGTTTATGTGTCATCTGAGGTGTAAGAGGAATAAGTTGATATACCATGGTTGAGTCATATGAGAGAAATCATGAGTGATGTGAGGCTAGATCATCATGTATATGATGGAAGAACTAGAAGAACAAGTATGAATCAGAGGATATGAGAAGGAGAATTCATCCAAGAAGTAACACCACACTCCTGAGAGGGTGGATCTAGAAGTATTTTCCCTTGAGGAGGCACCGTACCCAAACTACACTACTATGCAAATTCTATAGGACAAACACTCATAATATAGAGAATTGTCACACCTTACAAGCACTTGTGGTGTGGTTCAAAAGAATATCCTTAGGGTGGAAGACACAAGCACTAGAATTGCAAAAGGAGGAGGCTAAGGAGCATACAACGAAGGTTATAAGGGAGGATATGGATGACACTATCAAGGAGGAAGGAATGGTGGATTCACACTCCATATAATGTATTATAACTGCAATGTAATAAGACATATATCTTGGTATTTCCCACATATAAGGAGAGTGTGATGTGACCACTACAAGGCCATGGATAATGCAATGAAGGATTGTCCAGACTTGAAATAAATATGGGAGATAAGGATGCAACAATGTAATGTGAACTTGATAAACTTTGAATCTTGAAATATCATTGGTGTAGGTAACCCAAGGTCAATGTAATAAGGGGAGGGACTCATGTGGGTGTTGATGACAACAACGGGGATGCTTTCCACATTAGAAAATTCTCTCTTACATATACCGGTTTTGATGTTGTTGGAGCCTTCATTTTTGGTGGAAGACACAATAGTGCCAACATAACAAACATGTAGATATGGATTCACACTAGTTGAACTAAAAGTGATTGGTAGGAGTGAAAATAATCTACAACATCATGTGGGATTTTAGGTGATCGAGGAGTAGAGTGGTGGAAGATTGAAGACACTTGGCCAAATCTTGGAAAGTTATTGACTAATTCATCAAGGAATAATTGGAAGTAGGCCAAGAAATTCTTGAATTGGAACGTACCTTCCCACATTTAGGTGCATGTGTATAAATATAAAGGTATCATCCTATTCATGGGTTGGATGATAGTAGGATAGTGGATATATGTATTGAATGTTAGTTATTTGGTTCTATATTTTTTTATGAAATGTTGTTGTGCCCTAGTCACTGATAGGATGCTATGTCATGATGTACTAGTTTGTAATGCAAATGAATGGAAAGAGGCTCCCATTTCAATTTCTGATTTCTCTTATGTTGTATTGTAATGATGAGTTTTAATTCTATTGCTTATCTATTATATAAAACGATAGTTGTTTGATTACATGAGTCGTTATGCCTTTGGGATTAGACGAGATACAATAAAAATGATAGTGGTTCATAGTTAGTACTTTAATTGGAGGTTGTGGTGTGATGTTGAGATGAATGCATTATAGTTTCATGTATGATATGAATGCTTAGGATGGGGAAATAGTTTTGGTAGTCATATTAATTAAATCCCTACACAACCTTTTATGTCTCAACATAGTGCTCTGATTGAGACCTTCCTTGTTAAGGGGATTGAAAATTCCATCACCTAGACTACACCAGACCCCTTGTTAGACATCGATGCATACCTAGGTCTCAAATTAAGCCGAAAAATGGTTCCATTGTCACGACCCCATCATGACATGTGTTTCATTTTGATAGTATGATTGTTACATTAACCATAAGTTATGTTGAAGATCGATGGTTTATATAGGTCAATGTTATGTACCAAATACCTGAATACAAAATAACACAATAGATCTAAAGATATCTGGATACAATCACCACACAAGATGTATGAAACAATATAGAAAACCACACTTTATTATATCAAACCCTTGAGGTAGGGCAACACCATACAATGGATCCTATTATGGAAGGGATCCTCTCCTGTTCACTTGCCTCTT
>JZKD02S1673260.1:36455-76980 GCA_000966675.3 Picea glauca
TTTGTTTTTGTTTTCATGATGACGACGAGACTATAGAGTTCATAACTTTTAATAGGGTGCTCAGATTGCTACCAGATCAATGCCATTGGATAAATCATTTTAAGAGTTTTCTTTTGGTATATTATATGTGGTGTTTCCAATGGATATGCACTGTCAACTCAGGGAAATTCTACACATGATTGAAGCATTCAAAGCCGATATACAAGACCACATAGATCGTTATCACAATAGTCAACGGTCATTGGCTCTCCTTCAAGAGAGATATCTTATGGAAGATATCATGAATGAATATCATCAAGAAGTGTATGCTTGGTATGATTTGGAGGATGATTGTGATGATTGGTATATGGATAGTTGTCATTTCTATGATGACAACCACTTCCATGTTTTATTTGAGGACTCTACTCCACCTTCTGTAGAGAACATCAATGTGACACATCAAGAGCTAGTTATGATTACCAGTGTTCAACCTGCATATTCTACAATGGTATTGTTCCTTCTAGATTCAACTTTGACCCTTTCCCACTATGTGGATGGATATTCTTATTTGGATCCACATGATAGGTGTCAGTATGGGGAGTATCATTTTCAGTTAGTTATTGGGTGTTGATATCTTCCGTGTGGAGTTCACATGAGTAATTGGACATGGGACCCTAGTTTACAATGGCAGTTGGACTACTCCAACATGGTGGCTTCCATTTCTCAATGGGACCTTGGTTCTCTAGTCTACTTCAACACTATGGTCCACTCTTATCCATGGGACCTTGGTATATGGTTGTACATCAAGCGTTGAGAACAATGATTTCATAAGGGGGATGGAATTTTAGGTAGCTAGAGAGGTAGTGGGGGGGCCCAGAGGGCCCATAGTGATAATAGTGGAGGCCATTCAATGTAAGGTGGACTAGGTCCAGTATATTATTAAATAAGACCCACTATGGTAGCTAGATATAATAAATTGATAGTTAGATATAATAAATGTAAGAGGACTTCTTATAAGGTTCTACTTCTAGAAGATTCCTCCTCTAGAATGTTCTTAGGTGATGGTAGCACTATAGAAAGGGGTTCAAGCAATGTAATGGGACATGAAGAGAAATATTGTATTTGGAGATGAAACTCAATAGGAGGATGCCCCCTCAAAGAGAAAAGTGAACATGAGAGGATCCCTTCCATAATATGATCCATTGTACATTGTTTCCCTACCTTAAGGGTTTTCTTATAATAAAAGTGTGGTTTCTTCTATATTTCTCTGTGGATCTATTGTGTATTTAGTATTTGTGGTGATTATATTTGTAGATCTATTTAGGTACTTAACAATCAACCTATTTTTAAGTCAGTATGTTAAGGGTTGTCGATTTTATTTGCTACATGATGACCATGATAACTAGGACATAGTCTACGTAGAATTGCTAGTGGTGTTGTTTGAATGGTTGAGTAGAATGAGGGAGCATGCAAAACTGGTAAGGAAAAGGAATGAGATCTAGTGGAATGTTTAGAACCTAATTTTATTTTAGAGATTTGATCATGAAGTCACAAGATCTGTCAAATTTTGGGTCAAAAACATGGTAGAAGGTTACATTTTTTTAATTCATAGTAGATTTCATCTAGTCTTTTTCACAAGTGGAAGAACAATTCAAGAAAGGAGCTCACAAGAAGTTGGTAAAAGAAATCACAACATGGGTGAAGATGTTTTTGGCAGAACAAGACTATATTCCTTTTATCCTTTTGGTCATGGTAGCATAAATACTTGTGCAAGGTGATGACCTAGGATGGAACTAGAAAGAACGAGTAGTTGAATGTAGAAGGCACCATGGAAGAGGTGCAAGATCAAGAGAGAGTAGAGTAGGCTTTAAAGCAGGGTGCAATATCTAAAAATTAGTGGATAAATAAGATATGGGACTCAAATTCACTAGGAAGCTAAAGTGGTGAGTAGAGATATTGAAGAGAAGGGAATCACAAAATCACAACTGAAGAAGTTTGAGAGGTTGTGAAAAAAGGGAAGATAAATTTAGCCAATGGTTGAGAGAACATGGATTGGCAACAAAAGGAATCTTAGGAAGGAGAATGGAAGAAGGAAAAATGTCAAGGGAAGAAAATGAAGTGTAGAGGAATCACAATAGGAGGGAAAACATGTTCAAACTGGTAGATCAAAGACATTGTGTGAGGTAGCCATGTTTGAAGAAAATAATGATCAACCAATAGAAGAGGGCATTGTCATTGAGCCACATGATGGTGGGTCTCTTGAACACAAGTTTTGAATATTTGAAAAGGAGATATAGGAGCAACATACGTGATACAAACTAAAGGTAATGGAGTCAGTCTTGAGTGGAAATCATCCCTGTGTAGTTTAACCCAACTAAGGAACTTGTTAGT
Organism: Picea glauca; assembly: GCA_000966675.3. Classification (NCBI taxonomy): domain Eukaryota; kingdom Viridiplantae; phylum Streptophyta; class Pinopsida; order Pinales; family Pinaceae; genus Picea; species Picea glauca. Next base: position 38,826 of record JZKD02S1673260.1, read on the forward strand.
TTTTCATTAGGTTTGGTTTTGAAAACACCCCCTAATAGTGGTCCAAGAAATAATAGTGGCAGACAACCAAGTTCATGAGGAAGTATGAGTATTGGTGGAAAAAAAACAATGGCAGATGATCCTAATTTAAGTGGTGGGATGAATTTGGTTAACCAACTAGGATTACACGGTTTTATTTTGGTGAAAAAATAGACTAGTAGTATTGCTAGATAGGTATCTAATACATAATTTTTCCTTCCTAAGTTCTCAGGGAAGGGTGATAGTGATTCATAAAAACACTAGCTCTTGTGTGACTCAATATGTAGATCAAAGAGCCCCACCACTCTAGATGATAAGCTTGTAGAGTTCCAAACCACGTTGCAGGGGAGGGATTTGCAATAATACATGGAATTTGTACATATTGATCCCCAATGTCTTGCCAAAATCTTGGACAAAGTAAAGGAAGGCTTTATAGTTGAGTTCAAAAGCCTAACTCAGAGCAACAAGAGCTAAAGGATATTAAAAAAATACTTGGAGAGAGACCTAGGAATATAACCAATGATTTTGTGACTTGATCAATAGGCCAACTTATCTTATTCATGAAACCCATCATAAAGAATGGTTCACTTAGGGTCATTTTCCTCTGACCAGAGTACTTCTCATGCAACATAAATGGGCCATGTAATTGAAATCATTGGCCCAATCCATGTAGATTGAGTCTATGAATGAATGCCTTGGTAATATCTATGCAAGTGTTGCAACTATTCCCTCAACTAACACAACTCTCGAAGTAGACAATTCCAAGCCAATTGTCCTTGCTAATGGAGTGTATCCAAGAGATGAAATAAGCCAAGGTGGGGAAAGAGAAACTTTGGTGCACATTTTACAAAATAAGTGTAAACAATGTTGATGATTGTCCTTCATTACGAATGTGGACTGTAGCTTCCAACCCAACCCCACAACCCTCCATGTTTCTGAGCAATGTGGCCAATGAGTATTGTGAGATATTCATTGCTTATGGGCATCCCACATGGTTTTTCCTAATGCTTGGAATAAGTACAATTCTACCCCAACTATAGTACTTTGCAAATTCTACAAGAAAAACACTCACACTATGGATAAATATTATGCCATTTAAGTGTTCATAAAATAGTTTGAGAGGAGTTCCTTTTAGGTGGAGAAAGTGAATTATGGACTTGCCAAAGGAGGGGGCCGAGGAGGATGTTGTAAAGTCTACTGAAGCATATATAAAATAGGACATTGAGGAGGAAGGAATGGTGTGTGAATAGGCCCCATAATATGTCACAATTGTAATGAGATAGAAAATATAACGTGAGATTGTTCACAACCAAAGAGAGTGTGATGTGGCCACGACAAGGCCATGAGCCGTGAAATAAAGGATTGTCTAGAATTGAGATGAAAATGAGATATGAGTACACAAAAACATAACACAAACTTGGCAAACTTTGAACCCCAAAATATCACAAGGGTGGGGGACACAAGGATCATTGTAATAACCATGGGGGATCACATGGGTGCTGATGGAAACCACAATAACCTTTCCACATAAGAAAATCCACTCATATAGATATTAGGTTTGATGTGGAAAATAAAAATCCTTACTTCGAAGAGGATTTGGAAGTGCTACATGAAGCAACTAATGTGATAGGGAATGGAGCAAGTAAAAGTTTAGATAACAAGGGCCGTACTAGTTGTTTATGGATAGGAAGGAGAGTATAGTGTCTACATCATGAAGTCACGAGAGAAGATGATTCTTCATAGGTAATTCAATACTTATTCTATTCTCTCTTTAAGACTCTAGATGATGAAATTTTGATAAGAAATTTGCAATCAACCTTCCACTAGTTTATTAAGGGAGTAAAGGAGGAACCCATTTATGCCCCCTTATCCGAGAGGGAAGTTCAAAAAGTTGGTCAAAAGAAGATTCCCAAAACTAGTTGATAGTTCAGGATGGACACCCAGATCCATGGATACAAGGTTCATGATGTCATTTTAGACCCATGATCTAATGCGAACATCCTTCCAAAGAAGTTTGAGGAGATGATGGGGAGACCATGTCTAGTCTACTCACCCATCCAGTTGTGGCTAGAAAAATAGTACAAGATATACACATTCACCTCTTAGAGAACACTAAGGTCAACCTTTAAATTGTGAAGATAGTGGTAGATTTTAGGGTCATTGATATTGTAGATGAGAAAGATACTTATGTTTCCCTCTTAGGGTTTGAGTGGGAAAATGATAACAAGGCATAATCAACTTGAAGAAGGGGGAAATGTATTTTGAAACTGGTAGGAAAAGAGTGATATAACCCATCAATCTTGTCAAAGGGGATTGAAACACAAATCTAGTGGATGACATGATGGATTGTGCATCGATAAATCAATTTTACAACTTGTATTCATTATACATGAAGACTATGTAAATTCCACAACATATGGAGCAATGATTTGGTGCAACATATACTCCTATGAGTTAAATACCCAAGATGTATTTCGATATTTTCAAGAGTGAAACCATGATATTTTATCTCACCATTGTAATATGGTCAAGTTAGTGCATTGGATTGGTATTGAGTCGAGTGACCTTTCCATATTTTATAGCACTGGGGGTGTGGATGAGTTTATGGAAGACATGGATTAATGATCACAAAAAAAAATTACTTCTATCACTAGATGCAACCTTGAGATCCACTCATCCTTCTTAGTGGTAGGATACATATAAGGATAACCTAGTAGTTGGGAAGATGTCTATCCCACCTTGCAACATCGATTCAATGCACCCATTAAGTACTAGGTTATTGATATTATAGGGGAAACTAAATATTTGATCACCTTTAAATAAGTATACAATGGAGAAATTGACCCAATCTTTCATATGAAATGTCATGACTCACATCAAGGAATGGATCACAAAGATATGACCTTAATAGTAGTGGGTACATAATTCATCCACACCTTTGGGCCCATCCCCAAGGCATGGTACTTGCATGAATAAGTTGGAACACAAATGGGAACTACTCAAGCAAGGGTTTTTCTCAACCTTCTCCTACCTTAGTAAAACTCTTAGTGTAAAATATGCTCTCAAGTCTATTAAGTCATATCCATTTGATATAAATATAGATGGACCAAGGTGTTATGCATGTAAGGTTCATCAACAGATATTGTGACGACTAGACATAGTCAAGAGTTTGAGTGATGGCAAGAGGGCTTTGCAGTACTATGCTAAGGTGGACGTGGAACCAAAATAAGAAGATGATCCAAAGAAGTTGTGGCTAGTAAATCTCAAGGAATCATAAGGAGAAAGGTCAATCATGGATAGAATAGATGAACTAGTCATGAAAATATACAAGGAGCCATTAAATACTAGATATCTAAAGATTTTATCAAAGGGATAACCTTGGATGTCTTCTATATGAGATTACTGGGATAATATCTGAGGATGTTTCTTTACTCAAGGAATATGTAGAGTTATTCCCCCAAAAATTTACAAAGATGAAAGGAATCAATGGAGATCTTAGTGAGATGTGGATTGAGATAAAATTATATGTCTATCTAATCAAGAGGAGGCCATACCACATAAACCCCAGAATTAAGGAAAAGGTCAAAGATGAAATTGACAATATGTTTGTAGTAGGAATAAAATTCCATATGGAAGAGTCGCACTGAATCAATATGATCATGATTCAAGACAAGAAGTCATGAGGGGGAGGAAAAAAATCTTTCATGGAATGAAGAGTGTCAATCCTCTCTAGATATCCTCAAATAAAAACTATCAAGTCCCACAATCCTTGGTTTTTTTAATTGGACCTTATAATTTCATGTGCACATAGATGCCTCAGGCATTGCTCTAGGGGTGATAATAGTGTATCACAGGGAAGGAAAGTTAAACCACCCCATCTATTTTTACTAGCAGAAATATTTCCAAAACAAAGTGTAACTACACAACCACACAAAGAGAAGGGTTTGAAATGGTTTTATCCTTGTAGAAGTACAAGCATTATCTTCTTAGTGGGCATTTTAAATTTTTTTACAAACCATTTAGCATTGAAATACTTAGTGAACAAACCATATTTAGAAGGCCACATTTGTAGGTTGCTTATTCTATTCTAGAAAATTGATTTTGAATTAATTGTGAAGATAGAAAGGAACAATGTTGGCCTAGAGCACTTGTCAAGAATTGAGATGGGAGATTTAGGGGATTGTTCGATGATCAACTCCTAGGCATGGATTTATTCCAAGTAGAAGTTGTGGCAGATGACTTAGAGTATCTCACCATATTTATTATGACTAGATTTGATCCCTAAGGATAAACAATAATACAAAATAAACAATTGATTGTTAGGGTTTTGCATTATTAGATGATTGTAGGACAACTATATAAGTTGGGCATTGATGGGATAATTAGGTGCTATGTAATGGATCATGAAAACCTTGGAATATTGTGGGAGTTCCATAGTAGGGTGGTGGGAGGCCACTATGTTGGAAAAGTGACAACTTAGAAGGTGTTATACGCAATATTGTGGTGGCCCATAGTATTCAAGCTTTATAAGTACTACACCAAATGTTGTGATGTATTTCAAAGAATCAATCGAACTTCTAAGCAATATGAGACACACCTCCACCTTTTAATTGCATTGCAAGACTTTGAGAAATGATCATTTGACTTCATTAGACCCATCAATCCACCTACTAGACACTCAAGCATGCAACACATCATCAGCATGACTGATTATCTCACTCAGTGGGGAAATGCATCACCAACACATAGCTAACCACTCAAACGACCACAAGGTTTATATTTGAGAATATTATCTCGAAGTTTAGGTGTCCTAGAATATTAACCATAAATCAAGGGTGGCACTTCATGTTTCACAATCAAGACAATAAACTCATGAGTTCATGATCCAACATCATACCAATAGCCCTATCATGTGCAAGCAAATGAGACAATTGAGGTGTTTAATAAAATCATGGAATGGGGCCTAATTAAGGTTTGTGTTGTCAATCATGATGACTAGGATGAAATGGTACCATCCATGCTTTGGGCATACTTGATGGTGTCAAATAATTAAAAAAACATATGTCCTTTATTTTGGTGGATATGTTGACATAGGTGAATGTCTTTTGTCAACTATTGGAGTTTACTCAAAGAAAAGGCCCAATAAGCATTTTCCACATTTTGGTTAGAAAAATCCTCTAGTTTATGGCCTAGCTACCAATGTTGGGTTTTGCATTCTAAAAATAAATACTAGGTCCTAAATGTAGTCGTAATCTAAACACATAATGTAACCCTAAATTATAGGCACCTAGATAGGATATTAAGAACGAAGAGAAAATATGGAACCGACGCATATGAGTGCTAGTAGCAATAGAAACTAGTTTATTGTTTCTTAATAATATAAATGTCCAAACAAACATCAATATAACAAGTTGATCATATTTTTAAATAACTAATTATAACTCCATCCCACATGTTAGCAACCATTCAATGATAAAAGTAATAATAAACGATAAATGTGTGAGAAGAGTCTACAACATATACAAACATTCTTACATTAATTCCAGTATAAGAAAGTAGAGAAGAGTCCCATACAACAACATGCACTAGAATAAATCTTCCAAAAGTTAGTTGATTGGCTTCTCAATTAACTTGAATTTTTTTTTATAATGCTAATCAAAAACCCTTTCCCTTTTGCTCTCATCATATTTATACAAAAATAAGGTAAAGGGAGTTGAACGTTTTAGCAAAAATACTTGGTTTGTGGACACTTGTTCCTTTTCTTTTCTATATTTTCCAACATAAATTTTCCATGCCTCATAGGTTTTCTCAATAAAGTGAGCATGCGGGAAATTATGTTGTTCTAATGGGGATTTAAATAAAGCATGGTTTCACTCAATATTATTTTCATTCTTTTCTAACTTTGGCATAAAGTATTTCATCAATGTGATCCCCTACCTCGATCTTCTATGTACTTCAGTGCAGTATAGAGATGCTTGGAAGATATCGACTTGCATGTTGTTCCTATAGGATTCCATCTTCAAGAGCCCATATAAATTTTTCCTAAGGAAGAAAACTATCATGTGGACACAAATAAGAGAGATTACATTTCACTGCAAGTCTTTTTATAACTTTCCATATTGTAGCACAATCTACAAATTCTTCTTGAATGCCTTTCCATACCTTTTGAGAGGAGTCCTTCCAATATTTGATGCCAATGTTGATACTAATGTAGAAATTTCTGCACTCTTTGACTTTTAATGCAAAATATAAATTTCACCTCTTTTCTAGAGGTTTCTTGGATATTAACCCTACACATTTTTAGTGTTAAGGTTGTTATTAAATGGAGTATAAAAAAACAGAAGAAAGAGCATGATATTTCAATTTTTAACTACCCAATATTCTAGKAAATCTAAGGAGAAAAGACACCAAACAACTTGGATAAGTTTCGATCATCTAGRGAAACTTATCCCACATAAACCATATTTGAAAATTTAGTTTCACAACAATTATCACAGTACTAAAATAACAAGTATAGCAACAGAAAAAAAGCTCTTGGATTCTTCAATGATGATGTTAAATCACTTCACAATTGTCCTTTTACTTATTTTAAATCATCAAGACATATATCTAGTTGTAAATAACAATACATGAAGAACATRTATGGCYGAAAATCAAATCTAGAAAATGCACAAGTTTTGGACAATTGAARACTTCATTAATATGCTCTATATGAAGTACATGTACATACCATATCCTTCTCTCGAGGCTWGTACAMTACTACTAGCTCTCTAAAACCCTAGCTAGGGAAAACATGAAAACCCTAGCTCAACAAAGGATCTATAACRTGCAAGAATCACTCCAACAAGTCCTCCAAGGAAATGTGTCATCKTCTCCACTAGAGATACCCTAGGGTTTTATCACAAAACCCTAATCTCAAACCTCCAAGGGACAAACCCTAACCCTAGACTTCCAAGATGCTCCAAGATTCTCAAGGATGACCAATAAACCCAAGACTCCAAGAGAGATAAAGAAGAGTGATCATCACCAATGTCTCCTACACAAGAGAAAACCCTAGTCACAAGAGAAAACTCCAAATGAAGACACATCTACTCTATATTTCATAACTCCACCTAAGGTTCATGAGGAAACCCTAGCGACTTCCTTTAATAATCTAAGTACAAAGAAGAGAGATACGATGATGTGAGTGATTATTATGATAAGGTCTCTCTCCTTTTTCTATTTATATGGGAGGTAAGGGAGACCAACAATACAATGTGAGACAAATCCCTTACAAGTAACCTATAATGAGTAGTTGTAGGCTAACATGAGTGATTCACTCCATTCCAAATTACACATGTCATGCTCCAGGGTGATGTTGTACACAAGGTAAGTCAACATACTTCCATCACAAGCCTCCGTGGACTCCATCAATTCTCCTAAGAAATGTACTCCAATGGGTCGATTCCCCCCTACAAGAACATTGTTGTAGCATAAGCATCCCTAAACAAACTCCAAGACTCCAAATGGAAATCCAAGTGACCACATACTATATAGAGCCCAATGCTCTCATCCAAGATACATAATTCTCCTCCCCTCAATTAGGGCATTATCCAAGAAAGAAAACTCTCCATGTGATCACAATGAAAGGTGTCTGCCAATCTACAAAGAGAACTCCAACACCCAAGGAAAGAATAGAATCCAACACCTATCTGGGGTCAATCAATCATTGAGTAAGTTGTCTCCACCATGCAAATTCATCACATACCATATCCCATGCACTAGTCCATCTCATACCATCCATGCACTAAACATACACTATGTATCCCAAATCTCATGAAGCACCCCAAACATGGTGTAAACACTTTTGAAGTAACCCAACAAACTAATACTCCCTCTTTAAGAGTAAAATGTTTACACTAACACCTATTAATTCCCTTTGCAACTACACCGAACCTACTACTTGTAAATTTGCACTAGCTACAATCCCAAAATCAACCACTGTCATTTGTAAAGAATCTATCACCAATGCTATCACAACGTCTTGATCCTCCAAATAATAATGACCACCCGTGAATATGAAGGAACATAACCATTAAAAAAAAGAAATTTTCCAAACTCCATCATCCTCCAATGCAACATCATGGGCCAAAGTCTATGGACACCACATCATGAGTTGTCCAAGACACCTTGTAGAGAAAATCACATCTCCATACAAGATAAAGACAATTGGATCACATCTATCAAGGTCACAAAAATAGAAATATACAAAATTCAACCCTCTATCCTAGAATACAAATATTGTGGTATAGGAAACAATCCATACAAGGTAATGAACAACCTTTCAATGTGAAAATCCCTCTCATGCAGCTCAAATCCTTTGAAAATTGAAACATCAATTTGAACTAGGTCAACTCCCTCATCCCAAGAGATTATTGAAGCAAGAGTATAATCATGGGAAACTCCCTTTATATAAGAGAATCCATGGGAAACTCCCTTTATTTGAGAGAATCCATGGGCAACTCTCTCTATCTAAGAGAATCCATCAACCCAGTCCTTGTTCTCTATAATACTCCCATCAACTGCAAACTTGGAATTGATCTGAGCATAATCCTCCATCAAGGTATCAAACATTTCCTCCTTTGAACAACTGGAAGAAATATGGATGGAAGAAACCAATGCAACATGACTAACATGTCTCTTAGTATAATTGACCTCACTAAATATTTGGGTGCTCCTACATTCTCTTGATCCTCTTGCAGACTACAAGTCTCATCTAGACTTTTGCTAAAAGGTACATATCCCACTGGATTAGCAAGTAACCTGTAAAGGATACCCTCTCTCACCCCTCTAGACAAAGTCCTCAGAATAGATAGACTACAATCATTGATGGTGCACTGTTGTCCCTCAAAATAAACTCTCCACTATACATCTATCATACACGACATCGAAAGAAGGTTCTTCCTCAAACTAGGAACATAAACAATATGACTTAGCTCAAGAACATCACCTAAGTCATTTGAAAATAAATTGAGCTGACTCCTCTCACATGATACATAACATCATTACCAAGCTCCACAGGCATGCCCCCCCTTATCTCCTAAATCCTATTGAATACATACTTGTTATATGTCATGTTTCTTGAATCTCTACAATCCACATACCATCTAACACTAGACATAGTGTTAGAATATAAACAAGAATCCATGGAAGAGGCAGTCTCAAATTGAGAGTTAATCTCCTCCACACCTACTAAAATCCTAGTTGCAACCTGTTTCACACCCTTTCCCTTTTTCTTCAATGGACACTAGCTAGCATAATGTACCACTCATGACATCAAAAGCACATCACCATATTCAATTCCTTATTTCTTATAATTGTCCCATTCTTCCTCTTAAATCCTTTCTTGCTACCCTTATTCATCCTCCCATTGACATGAATATCATCCACTTTCTCATGTTGTTCCAAACAAGACTACAATCTGATTTCTTCTTTCACATGATCAACCCAAAGCTTTCGAAATTTGGAATATTTTCTCTACCACAAACATCCTAAACAAAAAGAATCTAGGAAGGACCAAGTTCTTTTAGGGAAATAGTAACCAACTCTTGATCCTCCACCTTTATCCCAATGGTGGTCAACTAATCCTTCAATCCACTAATCTCGGTCAAGTAGCTCACCATAGTATCTGTCTTGCTCATGCAAAAGGATAAAAGTTGGTCTCATAAGAGAAACTATTAAGAAGCACAAGAGTTTTAAAATAACTCAACCAAATAATTTTGAGAACCAAATGTTAGGATATTTAGACACTTAGGAGTTAGTTAAGATCAACTTGGTCTAATATGTCATTAGGTAAAAGTGTGTTTCTTTAGTATGCATCAATATGCATTTGTAGTTAGGTAATCCTACGATCACGATATGTTCCCTACATAGAATGATATGACAACTCATATTCTCCTCGATCTTAATGACTACATTGATCCGTGGCTTAACACCTGATTGGTCCATGATCTCTATTTAAAGAGTATGGAGGGTCATTTACCGATGATCGATTATGAGAAACTCTCTAGTAAATCTCTCTGTAATATTTTCTTTTCAATTAATAAATTACTCCAAGTGGCCACATTGGATGGGGTCGTGGATGTTTCCCCATAGGGATTTTACCATGTAAAAACATTGGTGTGTTGATCTTTGATATGGTTGTGTGAGTGGTTAGTAAAGGTGTTTGTTCTCTGTTGGAATACCTGTGTTGTCGAATATGGTATCAAAGCGCATTTGAAGACTTGCTCCCATTGTAGATCGAGATCTTGAAGTCGTGTTGTTGAATTTCTAGTTTCTTCCATTTTCATACATTTCCAGGTCAAGAGGACTATTCCATTGCATCCAAAAGCGCTTCTTTCAGCTAGAAATTCTTTTCGTTTCACTTGAAAAAGTTTTCGTTTTCCCAAGATACAACCATTTCAGTCAGATCGAGAGGTATAAATCCTGAATATGCCCTTTTAAATTTTTATAGAGATGAAATTTCATTTTTCTATTTTTTATTTCTCAGTTGCTACTCTTTTTGATCTGCATATACTCTTTTCCTTGTGCTTTGTGTGATCTTGAAAAATCTAAAACAAAACGGAAAAGGGTTTTCCTGTATATGTATGCTCTTTGTCATGCACTATGTGTGATCTTGGTAAACTAGAAACAAAGGAAAATTTTGCATTTTTCAGGTAAGATAACTGAGATCTAATCCTTGTTTTTGTTGAGAAGTGAAATTTTTTGTGTGTGAATGCATGAAAATAAATTTTTATTGAACATGCACCCTACGGCCAACAACAACAACAACAACAATCCTCCTTCTTAAGACTATAATGTGTTTTGCACTAGCTCACTTGGTTGAAAGTTACTTTACTTAGTAAGAGGTGTTGAGTTCAAGTCTCTTTTTGCTACTTTTTTTTTTAAAAGTTCATGCATTCATTGTAAAGTGCATTTCACTTAATTATAAAAATTAATCACTATTAAATAATTTTAATATTTTATTTTAAGTTATCTGTTTTGCATGCAACTTTCATTTATAAAGTAACTTTATTGTAAAAATGATTCTTGCTTATTCTATAAAAGTGGGTCACTTCACAAGTAACTTATTTAAAAGTGAGCTTATAGACATAGTTAGGAGGAACATCACCACCTGGACCAACTTTTACTTTCCACGTGACTCTTTGGTTACCATTTATGCCTTTTTTTTAAAAGGGCATAACTTTCACATTCGAAGTCCATTTTCAGTGTCATTTTTTTTAAACAACCTACTTTTTTAAGATATTTCCATCCATACCATCAGTTTCATCTTTTTCTTTTTTCATATTTTAAATGGAATCTCCTAGTGATATTTTGCTTACCAGTACTGACTACTTCTCATGGAAATCTCATTTGGAAGATGTATTAAGAAGTAAAGGGTTGTACCATATTACCTTGGGAAAAGAAATAGAACCCACTGATGATGAAAATAAATTCAAATGGGGTAATAAGAGTGACAAAGCATGTGGACTAATCAGTCCATCTCTCATGATTTAAGGTTTCACCTTCAAGGAATTGATACTCCCGATGCATATTGGACTAAGCTTGAAGTTGTGTTTGGTAAACACAATATTATTTGAGCTTAGCAAATAGAAAATCAGTTAATGACTCTAAGTCCTAATGATATTTCTTGCATTGAAGACTATTTATCTAAGTTCAAAACACTTAGACTTTTATGTATAAACTACAAAATACATCTGAAGGAAGACCAATGCATCTATATTATTCTTTATAAGCTTGGCAATGCATATTATGTCTTTGTATATACCTTTTTATGCCACTAGATATGCTCTAGCAAGTGCCTATGAAGATCCCACTCTTGAGTCTTTATGTGATTCTTTAATTAGAGAGAAAGATAAAATTGTGCAACTTGGAGTGATCAACACTATAGGTGCCTCCAACAAATCCTTAGTGGTCTAGCAGAAAGATAAATCCAAGGATCCCAAGAAGCAATATCCTCACCACAACAACAAGAAAAACAAGGGTCCCAAACCCTCTCCGCCAACTTACACTCCTAATGGTGACAAAGGATCAAAATCTAAAAATAAGAAGACTAAAATACATTTCAACTTTTATGGGAAAGATGGTTATGTAGAGTTCAAATATTTTAAGAAAATGGAAGCTTTACAAGCAACGATGAAGAATCACGACATCAATATTGATTCGTATTCTTCTCATGGACATGCACTTTCTACTTTTGGTTTCTTCGTCAATGCAAATTCTACTTCTTCTTATGAGTGGCTTGTTGATTCTGAAGCATCTTATCATATGGCTAAGGATCGAGCCATATTTTCTTCTCTAAATGAATGCAACACCAAGAAAATATTTGTTGGTGATGGTATATCTTTTAATGTTGTAGGGTTTGGAACATTTTAGGTAGATAATGGTCATTTTAATGATGTATTATGTGTTCTAAGTCTTTTTTGCAACCTTCTATCAGTATATTAGATCACTCATTCAGGTAAAGGTAAAACTGTAAAGTTTTCACCTCACCAAGTTGTAATTAAGGATTTAAAAGATCATAAGCATGTCCTCGTAACTGTAATTGTTGATGATATTACCAAGTTGTATAGGTTTCAAAACTTGGGGTCATCATCTTTTCCATCAGTTCTTGTTTTTCATAGTGACGACTTCAATTTTTTTTGGCATGATTAGTTTTGTCATCTAAACTATTGCTCATTGCAACAACTATGTAACCAACATATAATGGCTAGTCTTCCTCTTGTTTCTTGCAGAGATGATGTTTGTGCTAGTTGTGTTTTTGGTAAACATCATTGGAAATTTTTTGACAAATGTGCCTCTTGGCACGCCTTGACCCCTTTGCAGCTTGTTCACAGTGATTTGCGTGGTCTGCTTTCTTCTCCTTCTTTCTCTAGGTGCAAGTATTTCTTAAATTTCATTGATGATTTCTCCAATCTCACTTGGGTTTACTTCTTAAAACTTAAGAGTGAAGTATTTGACAAGTTTTTGGCCTATAAGGCCCTTGTAGAAAAAACAAGTTGGACACCAACTTGAAAGGTTAAGAACAGATAATTGAGGCAAATATGTGAACAACAATTTTACAAGTTACTGCACTCCATAGGGAATCCAAATGCAACACATTGTTCCATACACACCACAACAAAATGGTGTTGTTGAGAGAAAGAACCACACATTAACTATGAAAATTACATGGTAAATCACACTCCCATAAAGGCTCTAAAAAATATAATACTAGAAGAAGCATGGAATAAAATTAAGCCAGAGGTAAACCACTTCAGTGTCGCATGGGATCACATTCCTGATGAGAAAAGGAAAGCTTTACAACCTAAAAGTGAGAAGTCTATTTTTGTTGGATATTTTGAAGATGTCAAAGGTTACAGACTTCTTCAACCTCATTCTAATGAAATTATTATTATAAGAGATGTTAAATTTGATGAAAATATCTTGGCCTGTGAGCCTAATTTGGTGTTTGTGACTTCTTCGGCCTACGATCCATCTTTGGTGTTTGTGCTATCTTTTGTTCCTATTATGGTTTCTTTTTCTTCAAATGATGATAGCAAGGATGGAAATCCACCTTTTCCTACTCATCTTCCTCCCGATGAGTCCATTAAACATGAACTTGCACCAACACCACATCTTCCTAGATGGGTCCATTCAACTCGAGAAGCAGTTGGTGAGCTGGTCGGTGATCCTTCAGAGCAGTGTTAGACACATTCATAGTTCCAACGAGCCTCTTCTCTTTTGGGTCAAGTTTCAGAGATTCATGATCCAGAAACATTTGAAGAAGCTTCAGTTCATCTAGATTGGGACACAACAATGAATGAAGAGTATCATTCTTTAATGGCTAATGATACTTGGGATCTTGTACCTCTTTTGAAAGAAAGAAAACTTGTATGATGTAAACAAGTGTACACAATAGTTTCCAAAGGGTTCTCTCAAGTTGAAGGAATTCACTATAATGAAACCTTTTCCCCTGTCACTAAAATGAATTCCATCTGTCTTGTTCTAGCCCTTGCAACCTCACATAAATGGGAGGTCCATTGGATGGATGTCAAATCCACCTTCTTGCATGGGGATTTGCAAGAATAAATATAAATAGAACAACCTCCTAGCTATGTCTAGAATGACTCAAGCCTTTTTTTCCACCTTAAGAAATCCCTTTATGGTTTTAAGCAAGCTCCTCAAGATTGGTATGCCAAAATGGACAACTTTTTTCTTGATACCGACTTTTCTAGATGTCATTCTAACCTTAATTTCTATACCAAGAAAGTAGGAAGCCATATCATAATATTTGTTCTCTATGTTGATGACCTTATCCTCACTAGTAGTGACCCTAAAATATTAAACCATGTGAAAACCATCCTTAAGAAGAAATTTGAAATGACCGACTTAGGCTATTTTCATTATTTCTTTGGCCTCCAAGTTTTGCAAACCAAGGAAGATTTTTTTCTCTTAGTCTAAGTATGCTTGTGACCTTGTTCACTGCTTTCACATGGATTATTCTAAATCATCCCCTTATCCCTTCCAATCTAGATTCAAGATTGTTGTCACTTGTAATTATCTCGAAGTTGATGCCATTTTGTAACGTCAATTAGTTGGTAGCCTCTTATATTTGACTCACACCTATCCTAATATTTCTCTTGCTATTGGTATTGTTGTTCGAGATATGAAAACACCCCATGAAATCCATTGGAAAACAACTAAAATGATACTTTAGTATGTTCGGGGCACAATTCAATTAGGGATACATTACAACTTAGGGGGGGCTCTTTTATTGGTTGTTTCACTGATTTAGATTGGGCTGGCGGCCTTGATGATCAAAAGTCTACTGCAGGTTATGTTTTTTAGCCTTGGTTAAGAACCTGTCACTTGGGCCTGTAAGAAACAACAAGCTATTTCTCTTTCTTCAGTAGAAGCAGAGTACTGAGCAACATTTAATGCAAGTCAAGAAGTCTTGTGGCTTCAATAGATGCTTTGAGATTTTTGCTCCAACAACAACATTCGACCACCCTTTGGTGTAACAATCAGAGTTCCATCAAGTTTTCCAAAGATACAATTCAACATCAATGCAACAAATACATCGAGCTACACATGCACTTCATCATAAATATCATTCATGACTGAGTTATTGAAGTGCTCTTTTTCCCTATAGAAGATCAAGTTGCAGACATTTTCAGAAAGTATCTTGCATAAGTAAAGTTCTCCAAACTTTGATCTATGTTAGGAGTTCAAGAAGTTGTCATTAAGGGGGGATAGGCTCTAATGCCTCCTTCCTTTCCTATTGTGTCACCTTTGTAAATCCTTGAATCATATGCCAAGTTGTTCTCAAGGGGTGATGTTAGGATATTTAGACACTTAGGAGTTAGTTACAATTAACTTGGTCTAATGTGTTGTTAGGTAAAAGTGTGTTTCATAATGTGTTTCTTTAGTATGCATTATTATGCATTTGTAGTTAGGTAATTTGATGGTCATGATATTTTCTCGACATAGAGTGATCCAACGACTCATATTCTCCTCGATCTTAATGACTACATTGATTCATGGCTTAACACCTGATTGGTCCATGATATCTATTTAAAGAGCATGGAGAGTCATTTGCCAATGATTGATTGTGAGAAACTCTTTTGTAAGTCTCTTTGTAGTATTTTCTTTGTCATTAATAAATTTCTCCAAGTGGCCACATTGGCCAGGCTCGTGGATGTTTCCCCATAGGGGTTTTACCACATAAAAAAATCGGTGTGTTGATCTTTGATTTGGTTGTGTGAGTAGTTACTAAAGGTGTTCACCCTCTGTTGGAATACTTATGTTGTTGAACACCAAAGTAGTCTCAAAATTCCTAGTAATCGACCAAAGGTGATGAAATCAAATAGAGGTTGATCAAGATTCACTCTTACCTACCAAAGGATATCTCACTACTAGTTAAAGAGTGAGTATCGTGGGGTGGAATACTAAATTCAAGCTACTAAGTTTCTTTGTCACATTGTTTGGTTTGTTGAGATGGATTTACTTGTACTCGTGTGAGCTTCTTGATGTTGACTATTGGTATAGGACCCCAAAAAGTTGGGTGTTGAGTAAGTCATCGACATTGGATGTGAATATTTTATGTGCACCATATGAAGTGAGAGGGCAATGTCGAAATCCCCTCTCCACACATTTTCCCCTGCAATTGTATATCCCATTGTTAAACAAAATATGAGTACCTTCCCAATGACACACAATATTATAAAGTTTTTGCCCAATTAATCAACTCTAAGTCTCTAGTTTTGATAGCCCTTGGGGAGTTTAAAACCACCACCCCACCTAAAACTCAAGGCCCTCACTTAACCCATTGATGGGGTTCTAGAACAAAAGTAAAAAAGTCTAAATTGATTATTTGATGTAGGTTAATTTCTAGGGTTTGTTACGTAGTATGGTTTGCAATGTGCACTCTTGATGTATGATAATGCATAAAATAAATGCACTAAGAAAGTACATGTTGAAAAATGAAATTTATTTAGAATTCAATGGGAAAACAATTCACTTTTCTTTCATGATATCTAATATGAAAATTTAGAAATAGAGAGGTAACAAACAACACACTCAACAATGTTATAAAAAATCCCTTAATTTTTTATTTTTTTATTTTAGTGTTAAAACATAGAATCATGCACAAAATAGACGACAAAAGCATGTGACTTCGTGATTAGAAGGTGAAAAGAAAACATGGTCTCCATAAATTGGACCATATAGTTTTCCCCAATTAATTCGAGAGTGAAGTCTACACAGAAGAGCCACAAACAATCATGCATTCCAAAGAGAAAAATAGAAAAAAAAAATTGATACTAGGGAATGCAGTTATAACGCTCAACTACCATGGATCTACGATGGACATGGGGAAAACAAAAAACTAGAGAGAAAATCTTGCAATCAAGTCATAAAGCCAATGCAATGGAATAGGTTTAAAATCAAAAGGAAACTCCTCCCCAGTATGATCACCCTTTTGTTGACAAGATTTTTTGTACAATTGTTACTACTAGATCCCCATTACTGATGCAAGGCTGGTGGCATACAACAAGAAATATGTTTTTCTTTACTATGTCAAACAAGCAAGCTAGCTAGGGTTTAGGAAAGAAAGAAAGTGATGAACATGCAAATTTGTTCTCTTTAATGGTTTTTCCAATCTTGAATGGATGAGCAAGAAGAAGAGGCCCACACAAGACAATAAAATCACCTTTCCTTCTTTATAAGTAGAAAACCCCTAGATCTAACTCATAAGGCAAAGTCGAAGCCCTTCTATATATATACTCACAAGATTCAATGAGATCAAAGAATGTAAAATATTATTAAATTGATACAAGTAAATTGGGGGCACCAAGAAAGGAGATTTTAATAACAAGAACAAGAGATTACATTTATGAAATCCATACCTTTACTATGGTGAGATGGATCCAAGTCCCTTCTCCTTTCGATTTATTCCTCTTCAAGGCTCTCTTATGTGCATTGATCTTCAATGTCATCAACAATCCTCCTCTCTTCAATATTCATAGACAATTTAGACTAGAGGATTCAAGGGTGTTATATGGGCAACCCTTTGAACAATAAGAAGAGAATCACACTAGCATAAGTTTGGTACTATTTTAGACCAAGATATGATCCAAAGGTCACACTATCACAAGTTTGATATAAAAATTAATAAAAGACATAATACCATATTAAGAAGTCTTTTATAACCTTTTGATTCTTCTCGGGTTTTGGCATGAAGAAATTGTCCATATTCTATAAGAATATAGAAATATATGTGCTTTGGGTGCACTAAAGGTCGTCAAATTGACCAAATCAACCTCACATACACTATGATCAAGTTTGAATCCATCCAATGAGACCACATGAATTTTAGCATGTTACAAGCATGCTTATGCACTTATAGATTAAGAAAACATGTCAAGTAAATCAAGTAAGAATACATAATTTCGCAAAGATTGTGGACATTTTTGCAATTCCATACTCAATAGACTATGTGTCACTACACAGTTAGGATTACTTGGTACATATGCGACACTTGATAACATTACATAATGTATTTTTTTCCATGTTTCTTTGGCTAATATATATATACATGATCTTATCCATGTGTTTGATTGGGATTTGGTCTAGGTGGAACCATATGGAGTGTTCCAAACTAAAACCTTGTGTATCTTTGATAGGAAAGTAACCTTGCTTTAGAACTAAGCTATTAATCAAGTAAAGGTCTAGTTGAAACAATATATACAAAATGAGAAAATATGGGAGTTGGAGGATGCCATGATGGAGGAGTACCTATTGATAGATTGTTATTTTTTGGATAAATATTTAACCGCATACCTTCGATATATCAAAAATGAAAACAATACCTAAGAAATCTCAGTGGTTTCATATTATTTTTTCTAAGTGGTTCTCAATTATTTATAGGCCAAAATATAATTTATTATGGTAAAAAAAATCTTTTAAGAAATGTAAGAATACAACCCATAAGAATAAATTAATCTTATGGTCAATACCTTTATGGGTTGTGTGAAAATCCCTAAAAGCAAAGATTTGCACAAAAACCATTGGAGAATAAGGAGAAATTGCTAGAAATAAAATAGATCTAAAGTATAAATAAATGGCAACCTTGGAGAATGAGAGGAAGGGACCACATAAGAATAAATTCACCATTGAAACATAATTATTTAGGAGTTTGAGATGAAATAACAAAAAGAGAGATTCATATATAAATAAATTCAAAACAAAACATAACTATAAAGGTGAGAATTCAAAAACTTGAGAAAACTAATAATTTCATTACTGATGTAGAAATTGTTCAATACAATCTTAATTATAACAAGTGCAACATGCTGTTATATACGACCTCCGAAACTAATTTTTATATCATAAAAAATGTTTGTGCATGAATAAATTTGATCTTTAGAGTGTTACATATCTAGTTTATTGCCCGATTTCTTCAACGACGACCTATTAATGGCCGCGGGCTCTGTGGTTCGCATGGCGGAGCACATGGCCATGTTCCCCGTGGATACCTTGAAGACCCATATGCAGGTTGTGGCATCTACTGGGGGCTCCCTCCACACAACCGCCAGGGTTTTACAGGGGCATCGTTGCCATGGGTTTCGGGGCCTGACCCGCCCATGCTATCTACTTCTCCGTCTACGAGGTTTGCAAGGAGATGCATTTATGTGGATGGAACATTTGAAACGTGATTGTTGGAAATTCTGTCTTTCCGCATTAATTCAATGTCTCGAAATATGAGAAGGCTGCAATAACACTATCAATTTATTGACCAATGAGGAGTTAGAAAAATAGTATTTTTGTTATATTAAAAAATAATTTTTTTTACTTGTTATGTTCAACATTAAAATTGATACAAATTTTTCAAGTCAACATAAAACTAATATGAAAGTCAATGCTAACTCATTGCTATATACAACTAGAGGCCGTATAATAAGGTTTCTTTATCAAAATGAATGAGCAATATCATTAACACCATGAGAAGAAAGAATATGTAAGATTTGTAATATAAAGAAAGTGAAGAATGAAAAACACTTTGTTTTAGATTTCCTTGCCCGTGCATACATTATATCTCAATTTCACAATATCTACAACATCACTAATATTCATAACTTGCTAACTCATGAAAACCAAAGAGAGGGGAAATTTTCTCTCCAATATTTTCAAAGATAGAAACAAAATGTTAAAACAAATAAATTAATTCCTTGTCAATTTTCTCAAAGCTTGAAAACCAAAGTTGATTTTGATGGATCATCATCATCATCAATATAATGACAACAATGAAGACAAAATGAACCTCAATAAATTCACTCCCTACGATAAAATCCCCTAAATTTTGTGATGGGGAGATTAAAATAGAAGAATATGATGATAATATGCCTGAAACAATACAATTTTATAGAGGACATATTAAACAAGAAGACTTTTAAAGACACAAAAAATTAACATGAAGCAATATGAGCAAATAGACTCACTAGAAGCATATAAAAATGGTAAGTGAAAGGCTCTTTCTTCCATAACAATACATCTTTCTTGTAAATTGTTGAAATATCTATCGAGTGAAGGTTCTTTACATATTTTTGTCTAAATGACAAATAATGCAATTTTTTAATAAAAATACCAAATTGTAAGAAGGATTTATAATTTTTTTTGGATTATCCTCTATATTTTTCTCTTACAAAGTGGATGGTTGAGTTACCATTTTATGTCCAATGGCATTCCACTCATCAATATGTTCTTGAATTCTCTTTCTCATGAGCTCCATTATCCCTAAACATCATTCCCTTACATGTACTATTAGTTCTTTTTTGTCTCGAGGAATGTAACATAGATCATATAGAAACATATTTAGCTTTCCATTTATATTATATGCTAGTTGTATCCACTCTTCAACATCTTTAATAGTGATAGCATTTTAGTTTTCAAAAATACTAAACAAAACAATCTAACAAAAGATCATTAGAGAAAGATATCTTACATAGGTTCTTTCTAGATCACCACTTATGATTGTGATATGTGATGTGGGTACAAGTCGATTGCTTGAAATTAACAAGGAGTTCAATTGGAATCTCTTGTCTAATGGGTGATTGAAATTGATCCTAAATGTATGTATCTAGAGATAAAAATGTAGATTAAGAACCTCCTTTAAGGTGAATGTACCATGTGGTTGCTACATCCATGAGAATATGGTGGAAAAGCCTAAGTCGAGCATTGCCATTAGTAATATTGTTTGAAGAGAACTACCTATGAAATGTCCTAAAATGATTAGAAGAATCTTCTCCAAGTTTTCCCTCAAATTTATGAATGTTATAGGGTAACTTCCTAGGCATAGGTGGCCAAGTAACATTATGATTAAAAGGATTATTTGTTAAATGTGACAAGTCCACAAGGTTAATTCTATCCATAAAAGGTAAAGTTCTAGATGCTTTCTCTCTAAGTGGAGAAGGCGAAAGAAGAGCATCCCATCCTCCTAAAGAATTCCCTCCAAACGAGTTACCTCTTGAAGAGCTACCACCATTGGAACTAGAGTTGTTTTCCCTTGGTAAAGTGCTACTAGGAACCTTCATATGAGAGGAAATTAACCCACTAAATGGAGGAGTTGCTCCTTGAAGTCTAAGAGAACATATAATGTTTTCCAAAGCAATTGTGTCACAATTCCTTACAAAATTCTCTAGGTTTTCAATTGTATTAATTTGAAGTTATCCAATAACAACAACATACACCTATGACACATTATCAATCCTTATGCAAACCGATAAAAAATGGACCTTCCAAATGTGCATCCACCAATGAGAATGAAATCCAATGATGGAATCTTACACAAGTGAATGTAAGAATAATAGTTTCGAAAGCCCAAAGTATGCCACCAAAGGTGATGAAATCCAATGGAGGTCAATTGAGGAACACTCTTTCCTATCAAAGGATACCTCTCTACAAGCCCATAAGTGAGTACCTCGGGTTGAAATCCTAAACTCAAGCCCCTAATTTTCTTCTTCACGCTTTTTGGTTAGGTAGGATGGAGTTACTTGTACTTGAGTGAGATGATTGGCATTGATTGTCCATATAGGACTCCATGATCCAGGAGGATGCAAAACACTCAAAGAGATTCAAGAGGATCCAAAAATGCTAAAAAATTGATCATCTCAAACACTCTTGAAAATGACTTCATTATGTAGAGCTCAATGATAGATTTCCAACGATGCATGAATCATATCAAACAAACGTCGTATGAAGAAGATATGGTTGTTTGAAGTTTTCAAGAAAACATGGAAAAATTCAAATAGGGGGTACCACGTGGTAGGTCCATAGGCTGCCACGTGGCCATCCGTACAACTATCAGGATGATGTCAGCAAGTTGACATGGAAATGACTAGGAAATGGCGTGGCATAATGCTGACACAAGCAGGTGAATGTACTACAAGTGGACCAACTAGAGAGTGTCGCATGCCACTCTCCGATTGGCCAATAATGGCTAAGGGAGAATCAAAATGGTTGGTTCGAATAGGAGTCAAATCCATGACCTCTAGGAGAATATTCGACAGAATATTTCAATCTTAACTATAACCTCCTACCATTGAGCCACATGCATCTCTTGTTATAACAAACCAACTAATATATATTTAAAGTTGTAATGAATGTCCCAAGAATATAGGGAGCGGGTACATGTTCGACCCCCGACCTATCCCTATATAAAAACCTAGCCTCCGACCCTTGTACGAAGACATTGATAATGCATGCCAAGTTGTAACATTGGAATTCGTTTCAAGAGTGCCCTACATAGAATTCCGTGAAGAGTTTTCCTCATTTTGCATGCAAGAGGTGTTCCTATGTTGGATTTGTCTCGGTTTGTGTGCTATTGAGTTCTTTGAGAGAAGTATAGAGTGTTTGTACACATTTTTCTCATAATTTCGAGAGGAATCTGATTGTGATGTCGGTTCTATGTATGAAAGTCTTAGTCTAGTTTGTTGTGTATGAGACTTAGTCTCGTTATGGGTGCAAAAGGGGGTCTTTAAGCACATGTTCAGAACATAGTCAAGTTTATACTCGTTATTCTCATAATTTCATTAGGAATTCAGTGGTCAACTCTGTTTCTGGTTTGGAGTAACAAACTTTAAGGGTGTCCTAAAAAAATTGGCATTTGTAAGTCCATTCATTGTAATTTTGGCATTTGAGCATTAATTGAGTGGTCTCACTGTTTGAAAAGGGACCCAGAGACGTAGCCCAAGATGGGTGGACTTCATTAACAAATTGTTTATGTGCCATTTGAATTATTGTTGATCTTGTTTTACTTCAGTTTTAGCATTCTTATTTCCGATAGTTATATTTATCAGTTGATGAAGTTTATGGATAAATAAGCGTTTTCACATGATATTTTTGCAAATAGTCAAGTCGATCTTTATTTACGAATCTGGTAGGATGTTTAGTGTCCTATAAAATATTTTACATATAAGGATTTTTGGGCTAAATTGGTATCAACGTTTTGTTGGTATCACGTGAAGGAAGTTGGTATCAAAACTCGTTTGATATTTTCGGATCACCCCAAAAGGTTGGGTATCAAGTAAGTTGTCAGTCTTTGGTGAGCATTTTTAAGTGAACCACATGAAGTGAGAAGGAAATGTAGAAATCCTCAATCCACATGGTTTCCCCTCCAATTGTACGCCCCATTGTCAAGCAAGAAATGGAAATCTTCTCAATGACACACAATATTACATAGAGATTTTCCTAACCAATCAACTCTAGGTCTCTAGTTTTAATAGGCCCTGGGGAGTTTAAAACCACCACCACACCTGAAACCCAAGGCCCTAGCTTAAACAACTATTAGGTTTCTAGAACAAAAGTAAAAATATCTAGGTTTCTTATATTCTATGGGTTAAGTTTAGGGTTTGTTGATTAATATGGTGTGCAATGTGTGTTCTTGATATGTGATATTATTTAAAAGAAACACATTTTGAAAATAAATGTTTAAGAAAAAAATCTTCAAAATTTCATGAAAAAATCTTTCTCTTTTCTCTTAATATCTTACCTGCAACTTTAGAAATAGAGAGGTAACAAACAACACATGAAATTAAAGTAAATAAAAAATAGAAGAACCCTTAAAAATATGTTTATTTTTTTAGCATAAAACACAAAACCACTCACAAAATAAAGGACACAAGCACATGTTTGTGTGATCAAAAGGTGAGCAGGCAAGTTTGATCTCCATAAATGAGACCTTGTAGGTTTCCTCAATTAATGCATGCTACCATATGGATGTTGCTAAAAAAGGAGTGCACTTCGTGCAAAAAATGCCACAGACAATCGCATATTCTAGAAAGAAAAAACAATGACACTAGGGAACATGATTATAATGCTTAGTGTTTATGGATCTAAGACGAACATGGGAAAAATAAAAATCTACAAGCAAACTCTAAATTAAATCTAAAGGAAGAGGTTTAAAATACAAGAAATCTCCTCCCTAATATGGTTATCGTTTAATTGACAAGAATTTTTGTATTATTAGTGTTATTACATCACTAGTAGCTAATTGGAAGGCTATTGAAAAACAACAAAAAAATATTTTATTTTATTTTCCCAAACAGGCAAGAAAAATAACTAGGGTTTCAAGAAATAAGGAAGGAGATAAACATACGAACTTTCACTCCTTAATGGATTTTCCAATCTTGAATGGATGAGCAAGAAGAATAGGCCCAACTCCTGTAATCTTGCATAGAAGACAAATGAAATACCTTTCCTACTTTACAAGTAATGGAACCCTAGATCTAACTCATAAGGGAAAGTACAAACCCTTCTATATACCTACTTGCAAGGTTTAATGAGATCAAAGAATGTGATATTAAATTGATATAAGTAATTAGGGGAGGTTGGGGAGGGGAGAAAGGATATTTTATTAACAACATGAAGATATTACATCTATACAATCCATATCTTTTCTATGATGAGATGGATCCAAGTCCCTTCTTCTTATGGTTTGTTCCTCTTCAATCCTCTCTTATCTACACTGGTATTTAGTGTATTCAATAATCCTCCTCTCTTCAATCTCCACAGGCAATTTGGGTCAGTGCATGCAAGGGTGCAAATTAGGCAACCCTTTGAATGTTAAGAAGAGAATCACACTAGCATAAGTTTGGTACTATTCAAGATGAAGATATGATACAAGAGTTACACTATCATAAGCTCCATATACACATTAACAAAAGACACAAATCCTATTTTAAAGATGCTTTTTATAACCTTTTGATCCTTCTAGGGTTTTGGCATGAAGAAATAGTCTAACTTCTAGAAGATTCCTGAAATATATGTGCTTTGGGCACACTAAAAGTTTGACTCCATCCAAGGGAACCATGTGACTTTTGACCTATTATGAGCATGCTCATGCACTTACAAAATGATTAAGCATATGGGTCAAGTAAATCAAGTACAATTGCATAATTTCTCAAATGTATTGGACATGTATTCAATTCCATACTGAATAGATCATGCCTGATTGCATTATGAAATTAGGAATACTTGGTTCCTACATGAGAAAGTCCCATGAGAACACTTGCTAAATTAGAGAACATATTGTCTTCCATGTTTCTTTTCTTAAAAGATCAACGCATGACCTAGGAAATCTTAAGGGTTTCCACTTAATTTTTCTAGGTATTTTCGCTTGTTTATAGGCCAACATAGAATTGAATTATGTGTAAGAGAGTTCTTCCAAGAAACATAAGGATATAACCCATATTGAGAATGTAATACTATATATGGTCAATATTGTTATGGGTTGTATGAACAGGCCTGGAATATATGCACACAAACCATTTTTTTTTTGTTTGCTAGTTTGTCTGTGACCTGCGGGACTAGCCTGTGGCTGAGAAACTGCAACTCAAGGGAATCTAAGCCGTCAAAATCACTCGGGGATCGCACCCAGACTGAGCCACACCAACCCTTAACATGGCTGGATTTTTTGTCCCCATAGGTTTCGAACCAGTGACTTTAACATCATAAAGTGCCTTAACAACACACTCCATCACCGACTATCCTACACCTCAAGGACTTATGCACACAAACCATTAGAGAATAAGGAAAAATGGTTAAAAGTAAAGGAGATATCATAGAAAATTAAATGACAAAAAGTTCTTTCATTCAACAATTAGAGAAATGACTCACATATGCATAAACTCACCATTGAAATATAACTATTTGGGAGTTTGAGATAAAACAACAAAAAGAGACATTCATATAGACATAAACTTAAAACAAAGCATGTCAACTACAAAGATGAAAATTCAACAAATTGAGAGAAATAATATTTTCATTATGGAGGTAGTAACTATTAAATACAACTTTAATTACAATAATTACAATATGGCTTCTTCATCAAAATGGAGCAGTGACCTTAATACCTTGGGAAGAAAGAAAATGTAATTTTTGTGATACAAATGAAGTGGAGGATCATGATGAAAAAAACTATCTTTGATTTCCCTGCCTATGCACACATTAGGTTTCAATTTCATAATATTTGCAACATCACTGATTTTCATAACTTTTTTTTTTGAAAACCAAAAGAGACCTATGAAAGTTTCTCTCCAATTTTTTTTATCACATAAACAAAATATTAAAAAAATCAATTAATTCCTTGTCAATTTCTTAAGGTTTAATAAACCAAAGTTAGTCTTAGTAGATAGTAATAATCATCATCAATATAATGACAATAATGAAAATAAAATGAACCTCCTCAATATAATCTTAATGGACAATGATAGCGATCATCATTATGAATACAATAATAATAATGAAAATAAAATTAACCTCCTCAATATTTTCACTCCTTGCACTACATTCCCCTAAATTTTGTTATGCAAAGATTAAAATGGAAGAACATGATAAAAATATTCCTAAAACAATGGAATTTCATAAGGGAGATCTTCAACAATAACTTTTAAAGATAAAAAAATCAACATGAAAAAATATGAGCTAACATACCCACTAAAAGCATTAGGCATATACTAATGGTAAGTGAAAGGCTCCTCCCATAACAACATTTTTCTTATTGTTTGAAATACCTATAAAGTGAAGGTTATTTATAAATTTTTGGCTAAAATGACAAATAATATATTCTTTGGTTAAATACCACATTAAAAAAAGGTTTAAAAACTTTTTTGGAATTTATTTTTTTAATTTCTTTTACAAAGTAGTGGATAGCTAAAAAACCATTTCCTCTTCAATGACACTCAAATGATCAATTTATTCTTTGAATTGTCTTTTTCAGGCCTTCCTTATCCTTAAGGATTGCTCCTTTACATATATTATTATTAGTTCTTCCTTATCAAGAGGAGCACAACAATAAATTATATAAAAACATATTTAACCTCCCATTTCTATTAAAGACTAATTGTATATACTCTTCAACATCCTTCATATGATAGCATTGGTTAGTTGACAAAATAATTAATGAAATATTCTTTTAATTTTATAATTGAGTGTTAATTTGCCTTAAGGAATTTAAACAATTGAATATTGTAGTTTTACATTTGCTATTATTTTTAATATTCTTTATATTTATATAATTTTATTCTTTATTTTACAATTTATTTAAAATTTTGAATTAATAATTTCATTATTTCTATATTAATTAATTAATATTTTATTTATAATTTTTTAAATTAAATTTATTAAAATTATTAATTATTAATTAATAAAAAAGCTCCTATATGAAACTGAAAATGTGTTTTAAAAAATGCCTTCCCATTTCAAATTTAATGGTAACATCTGATAATGAGAGTCAAGTCCTTGAACTTAAATGTAGGAACTAAGCAAAGCTCCAATTTCTTGTCTATGATTCTATACAGCAAATCACTAATAAACGGTGCTCAAAATGGGCTATCCACAAAATATTAGATAAGCCTTCCAATTGAACATATGCTATGCTGCTGTAAACCAAGCATAAAACTCCCAATGCACAATCCTCAATTTTGTTTTGATTGAGTGATGGCAATACCGACACCAGGATGAGGTTTTATTGAGCAAAGGCTATAGTCATGGACATAGCAATTGGGACAATGCTCCCATCCTTCCCATCACCATTAAAAGCCAATCCCAATGCCTCCTGGTGTCCATCAAAATTCAATCACACCCACCTCAAAATCAAGCTGAGACTCCATCTACACTCAAATTCACTACCATTCCAGAGATGCTGCGGCATCCACCTCCCTTCCAGGTCCATCAAACAACAAGCAAGAGGAGGCCTGGCGAGGGCGTACCTAGAAAAGCCCGACAGAGTGAAGGAAATTGCGAGCAAAATCATAGGATCTCTGCCCGTAGTGGGGCTTTTGTACAGGCTCCTCAATGAAGAGGGGGGCGTTGCAGGTGAGCAAATTCGATTTGCTGAATTCTGCAAGAGGGTCGAGAAGAGATGCCCGCAGGAGGCCTCCATGGCCTTCTATGAATTCCGCGACCGCCATGGCAAGGTAAGCCCCGCAATGATTTGCAATCAATTTTTATTGTTGTCGTTATTTTTCTGAGGTGGGTGGGGTTTTGCTTTGCAGACGGGGAACCCTCGTTTTGTGCTGGTGTGGTGCTGGGTCGCCGCTGTTGGGGCAGGGCTGGTGAAGTCGGATGAGATTCTGCTCGGTGCCTCCAGGCTGCGTGTTTCATTCGATATTCAGTATGAAGAGGACAATTTTATTATACTCATGGATCAGGCCTTGGCGGTAAGTCTAGCGTTTTCTCACGTGACCTGCTGCTCAGTTCTCTGCAATTTATCTAAATATGTAGATTAAGAATATAATCATAGTGCCAGTGGGGCGATAGTTCACTGGTGAGGGGGACATAGTGTTAAGCAGCTGTATGGCATGAACTTCAAAGGGATGAGGCTGAGGGCAGGTACCTGGTGATTTTGGCAGAGTAAATACCCTTCGAACTTGGCACCTTACATGAAGGAAGACCACCCTTGGTGGCTTCATTCCTTAGAGCATGTTTCTTGAGGCACGCACATACACACATATAATAGCAATGGTAGTGAAAATATCGAGAAAACCATATCCATTTCATTCTTGTTTGTCTCTGTTCTGTTTGGGGGTGTGTTGGTTATCTAAGAACAATTTTTTCTAATGTCCTGTGGTGGAATTTTTTAAAATTTAAGCTGTTGCCAACAGGGTTTTGGTTTATTGATGAGCTAAAGGGAGTGTTAAGCCATCCACCAAGGTTCCATTTTTGCTGTGGTCTACTGGTTGTATGACATGAGTTTTAAACATATGACGCTGGTGCAAATTCCTGGTGATTTTGACAGATTAGTTGCCCCTTAGATATGTAGTTTAGATATAAAGTTTAGTTGCCCCTTAGATATGTAGTTTCCTGGTGATTTTGACAGATTAGTTGCCCCTTAGATATGTAGTTTAGATATAAAGTTTAGTTGCCCCTTAGATATGTAGTGATCAGTCCCTTCGGGCATGTTTCTTGAAGCCCTTTACCCCTAAAAAAGGACATGTCCGAAACTTTACTTATAAATAATTTCTTAACGTCCAACTGCCCTGATTTCCTCTGGTTTTCTGCCTTTGCCCTTTTCAGGGAATCTGGTACGAAAAATATTCTTGTTGTAATGTAAAATATTTGGATTCTTGATGACAGATGGAGATTTGGCCTCATTATTTTAATTGGCAGGTTTTATACTCTCACATGAAAGAGAATGGGCATGATCAGTTGAATTCCTTAATAAGCTAACATATATGATAGTGCTCGGGTTATCAACATAATTTGTACAAATTGATTCCCTCTAAATTGAATTGTGTTCTTTGCCACTTTCGGTACCAAATATTTGCATTAACTTACCAGGCAATGGCACGTGGCCTGCATGCCAACCAGCTTCATAATGTAATTGGAAGTTGGCATCATCCAAGAATGCTTCTGAAGTTTTACATTTATTTTGAAAAGCACAGTTTATGGAACTAGAATGAAAACTAAAAATAAAACCTTCATATTTCTACTCAGTACATTTTTTTGCTTCATCAAAAGGTTTGGAAGCAATCCTTAGTCACTGGAGACTTATCTTCAGATGGATGCATCTAAAACTGTGCCATTGAATGTTTATCGTTTTCATATGCTTCATTGTTTTTGAAAGAAGTTGGTTATGAAAATGATTTTTCTGATTTTGGAGTTTGAAATCCCTTTCTTGCAGAAACGAGCAAAGTCTAAGTCTTCTCTTCCAGATATACCTGTTGAAGCCAAGGCAGCAAAAGCTTTAGAGGCTATCTGTAAATGCTGCATTGATAATGACGTGATAGAAGAAGAAGATGCAAGGTTGCTTTGTATCATGCTGTGTGCAGTTTTTCCCTCTGCTGATAAGGCTGAGATAGAGAGAACTGTGTGGAGTAGAGTTAAACAATCATCTGCTGATGAAGAAATAAGCAATGAAACTAACGAACAACAAACTGACGAATCTACAGTTCTACAACAAGATACTGAAACAGTATACCGATAAGTTTCAGTAATACTGAATGTTTTTGATTTTCCTATTCTTATAATTTGAAACCCTATTTTATATTTAATTGTAATGTTGTTCGACCATCCTCAAATATTATGTTAGCAGCAGCAGGATGAGTACCATTCATGCTTAGCCTTAATATGATTTCTCCATGGCTTTAACACTGTCAGATTTTAAGGTCAAGATGAGCGTAGGCCAAAACAAATCAAGGTTAGGTCAGTGAAAGTTGTCAGCTTGGGAGACTTGTGTAAATTTCCTCTGTTATTCAACTGAGAGAATACTCCCAACGACCTAATGCCATGGATGGATGGTACCCTAACAAAGAAGTGGGGTTTAGTCACCTCTAGAACCAACTTATGATGATTCCTTTTTCCCACTTCTCCCTTGTTCAAGCCTCATGATATTTCTGTTTTATATTATGTATCAAAATTCTCTATGCCACAGATAAATTTGTTTTGATCATGTTCACATGTATGGCTGTTTTGTAATGCTATGTTGTGTATTTGACAGGAAATTTCTTTTATGTATTTTTACGGTACCTATTACATTTTTGACAGCTATATGTGCAATTTTCTTTTCTGGAGGTTTCTCCTTAAATTTATAATATGAAATCTTCTTTAATCTAGTATTATTTCCTGGCATATAATTTACTTGGCTCTTCTTGTGACCATGCTAGGTCGGGATCAATTGTTTTCTGGTATGTATGAATGCAGATCACTTTTACAGTATTCTATGAACCTCGTCCATGTACAAAAGTCTCAATTTTGCACTTTGCAGTTGGAATGATATAGAATTGGATTTCATAGTATAATATATCTTACGGCCCCCCTCTAGATTGACATCCTAAGAAAATTGCTTTTCATGTTGTTTTTTCTTTTTCTAATGTCTTCTCTTTGTAGTGTGAGTCGTGACTATGGATCAATACCCTGGACAATATATGATACAGATTCATCCAATCTCATTGTTCAATATGATAGTGTATTTTTCATATTAATTATATTCATAACGGTATGCACAAACTAGTTGGAAGATAATTTTTAGTCAGTTATGAGATATTTGTGACTAGTGGTAAGATAAATTTCAGTCTGTCTTGAGGTCTGATGTTTGCTTCTTGCAAAGAAATCGATATCTAGCACTTTTTACCTGGGATCATTATAGTGTACAGTGCTTCTTTACTTGGCCTAAAACCTTTTTACATGCATGTCTGACAAGGAAATTCTTTCATACACATTTTTTTCAATGACAGAAATCTCTAATGGTTCTATGTTCAGAATCGTGAAACCTAATGAAGATTGGCATGCAGAAATGTAGATGAGCAGATAAAATAGTGATGAAGTATAATGAATAGTTCCATTCAAAACGAGTAGGTTACCATAAAAGCTTTCTGCTATATTTAGTAGCATCCTCTGAAAGTACACATAATAGGAAGCTGTTAACATCACCAGGACGCACTCCCTGATCTTGCCGACCAATTTTTTCTGCCTTCTCCTTTTGTGGATACCTTTGCACATGTCAAGAGGCCCCAAGAGATCTGTAGGTACTTCATTGTATCGTGGTGAGCGTTATTTGGATGCCTTTGCACATGTCAAGAGGCCACAACAGATCTGTAGGTACTTCATTGTATCGTGGTGAGCTTTATGCACATTGTCGTTCTTTCCAGGCTCCTTGGTTATAAGTTCAAGCGCATTGAGCATGTGCTTTGGCATGGTACTATTGAGGATATATGTTGTTTACCTTGTTGAAAGTTAGAACAAACAACATTTAGCATGCCACCGATGCCTAAAATACACAAGCTTGAGTTTAATTAGGCCTACAAATTGTGCTTATCAGATGGTCATTAACATGCTCTGTTTATTGGAAAGACTACCTGTGGTCCGATATGCAATGAATGTAGGCTGCATAATTTACTCTTTATAATTGCCTAGTTTTTAAACCATTTAAGCATTGTGCTTATTATTAGAGATATCATCCTTGAATCTTAACTATAGTCACATGATAGGTCATGTTCTGGAAGTGTTTCAAGCACTGTATAAATTTCTCACCTTGACTTATAATGCAAATTCTGAATTTTCACCTCTCACTAGAGGTTTCCCAGATCTAATCCTCGAGAGCTTTCAGCCTTAGGGCTGATATGAAATATTTAATTATAGCAGTGAACAACAACAAATACTTCACTTCTGTCCAAATCACTAGGCAGCTCAAAAGAAAAGATACCAAACAAGTGTCTTTCAGTGCCAACAGGGCACATTTTTCATGCATATAATGGCTATGAAATAACTTTATTCCAACGGATTTTACAACAATAATTCTGCCCTCTTATCTCCAAGATATATGTTAAATCTCTTAACAATTTCAGCATTATGTAATGCCAAATTTGTTAGATTTTGTAGCTCGGAGGTACTTCTGCATTGGCGGTGCCCAGCATGCACAAGTGATGAGCAAATGTCTCTCTCTAGTGACTTTATAAAGTGATTTTATAAAGTCTAGTTGGACCCTTTTAATATTTAATGGGTAAACGTGACTTTATGATATTTGGGTCACTTAAGTGATTTAAGTGACCTCATCGGAAGATTAAGTCATGACCGTTGATCTCAAGAGGGCAAGATCTAATCTTGACCGTTTATCTCTTTGGAGATCTAGGGTTAGGGCCGTTACTCATTAAAGAATGAATAAAAAGAGTCATTGAGAGAGGTGGGGTGCATCTTTTGAGAAGAGCTTGAGCGGAAAAGTGAAGAGACTCATTTTCCAAGGAAGATTGAGCTGAAAGGGAAAGAGTAGCAGAAATAAAGGATTGGCATGCATCCCAAGGAGATTTTTAGCATTTATTACAGTCTGGTACCGTACAACAGCTGAAGGTGGGATGTTCAACATTTATTGTTGGTCGTACAACTGATTTAAAACACATAAATTGAAGCAGCCTTTTTGTTGATGTTTGACATGATTTTCAAGGTGTTTTGGTGAGAGAAGTTTGTGCAGTTGAGTACTGTATCGTACAGTCAAATCTGGGCACAAATGTCGAGGGCCATGCTGCTGTATTTCTGTTGTACATGATCATACAATTGCACAGAAATTGAGACAACTAGTTTGAGCATGCAAACCGATGTGTTTTGTGTAGATTTTGTGAGATAAGTTGTTGTATTTAATGTTGTTGTAACTCATAAATATTTTTCCTTGCAAGCTCAATAAGAAGAATCTCTTCGACTAGTTTTCCCCTTGTGGGTTTTTCCAGGGGCATTGCCCATAAATTTTGTGTCAAATGTGCTTGAATGATTGTTCACTATTCATTTATTTCCACTGTCGAGTTTCAAATCTTAGTCATTTAGTGTTTCTGCTCATAGTTCCAGTGGCATGTTGAGTTAACTTGCATTATTGGTGAATAACTATTGGAGGTTGAAATCTAAGTTTTTGACTAAGCATTTGTTTGGTAGATTTTTACATTGTAGCAGAGCTTGGGCTCGTATGGACCGAGTTTTGCACTTGGATAGTAGTGATTTGTTGGGGTTTTGCTAGGAAGAAGAAGGGGAAGAAAGGGTCTTTATTAATTGGACAAAGATGGCTTCCAGTATCAGGTATGAGGATAGGTTGGAGGGGATCTCCAACTACATGCAATGGAAGGTGAGGATTGCAAGTGTTCTCAAGGAAAACAAGTTATTGGCATTTGCGAATACCACGGTGACAATACCTTTGTCAGATCCCATTGCTCTAGACGTTCATGAGGTGAAGAAAGCAAGGGAGCAAAGGATAATCTTGGATGGAGTGAGAGACCACCTGATTCCACATTTGGATGAGAAGTAGACAACTAAGGAGATGTGGAATGCACTAATAAACTTGTATGCGAACAAGAACGAGAACATGAAGCTGGCCCTCATGGACAAGCTCCACAACACTAGGATGGCCAAGGGAGAGAGTGTGGCCTCCTATCTCACTTGACTTAGACATGTAAATGACGAGTTGGCAGCTATAGGGGAGATTATTCGAGACTAAGTGTTGGTGCGCATAGCCCTGAAGGGCTTCACCAAAGAGTGGGATGTTTTCGTGAAGTGTGCGGTGGGGAGAGAGAAGCTCCTAGATTGGAGCAGACTATGGGATGACTTTACTCAGGAGAAGATCCAAGAGGGTTCTCAAAGTAGAGATTAGGAGAAGGAAGAGGGTGGTGCAGACGAGTAGAATGTTGCTCTTGTGGGAAATAACAAAGAAAAGAAGGACATGAACAAAGTGAAATGCTTTGCATGTCACAAGACTGGCCACTACGACAGTCAATGTACGAACATGAAGAAGAAGGAGCCATAGGTGTCAACATCAACATCAATTGAGGTTGTTGAGTTCACTAAGAAATTTGAGAAGGAATTTTCTCTGATGACTTTCCCTTGATGCAGTGGTTGTCTAGTGTTTGAGGACATTGAATTGTGGTTTGTGGACAATGGTGCATCTTGGCATTTGATGGGAATGAGGTCAATGTTCTTTAGTCTTTTAGAGATAGACTCAGACTATTATGTGGATAGTGGAGCCGGCTCCATGCTTGCAGTGAAGGGGGTTGGAAGTGTGATATTTCAACTAGAGTCAGGAGGTTTTCTGGAAGTGGATGATGCGTTGTTTATTATAGAGATGACAATAAATTTTCTCGCAGTGTCAGCTTTGGAGATTGATTGATTTGGAGTTGCGTTCTTCTGTGGACAGGTGTTTCTATATCCAGAGGGAGCTACTCCAGACACAACAATATTTCTTGGTGTCAAGCGTGAGAGGTTATACAGGTTGATGGGACAACCTGTGGTCGGATATAGTGGATTCTTGGATTTAGAATCCGTGTCAATGTCAGAGATTGAGCAGGTTGCACGTGAGAGTGAGTTGATACCGGGGACTCATACCTCTTCCAGTACTCTTAGAGGACTCAACATGTATGCGATGGCACAAATGGATGCTTAGGAGAGTGAGGAGATTCCTAGGAGCATGTCTTCAGATCAGAGATCAGCGGAGGTAGCAACAATGACTTCCAGTTTAGAGGGAGTAGAGGCTTCTAGTTTAGAGGGAACAACTACAATAATAGATGAGATGATGGAGTTGGAGACAGATTTTGGTGGAGATACCAGAAGTACCTCCCTCGCTAAGAGGGAGTGTTAGATTTTGTAGCTCAGAGGTACTTCTACATTGGTGGTGCTCATCATTAGAGGTACTTCTAGAGGTGACGAGCAAAGCTCTCTCTGTGACTTTATAAAGTGTTTTTATAAAGTGACTTTATAAAGTGTTTTTATAAAATGACTTTATAAATTGATTTTATAAAGTCTAGTTGGGCCCTTTTAATATTTAATGGGTAAAAGTGACTTTATGATATTTGTGTCACTTAAGTGATTTGAGTGACCTCAACGAAAGATGAAGTCACGACCATTGATCTCAAGAGGGTAAGATTTTATCTTGACCGTCTATCTCTTTGGAGATATAGGGTTAGGGTCGTTACTCATTAAAGAATGAATAAAATGAGCCATTGAGAGAGGTGGGGTGCATCTTCTGAGGAGAGCTTGAGTGGGAAAATGAAGAGACATTTTTCAAGATTGAGCTGAAAGGGAAAGAGCCGCAAAAAGAAAGGATTGACACACATCCCAAGGAGATTTTCAACATTTATTGCAGTCCTGTATTGTACAACAAATGAAGGTGGTTCGTACAATATTTATTGTTGGCCGTACAACTGCTTTAAAGCATACAAATCGAGGCAACCTTTCTGCTGATGTCTGGCATGATTTCCAAGGTGTTTTGTTGAGAGAAATCCATACAACTGAGTACTGTATCGTACAATCAAATTTGGGCACACAAATCGAGGGTTGTACTATTGTATTTCTGTTGTACAGGATCATACAGTTGCATAGAAATCAAGACAACTAGTTTGGGAACATAAATAGAGGTGTTTTGTGTAGATTTTGTGAGATATGTTGTTGTATTTAATGTTGATAATATTGTTGTTGTAACTCAAAAATATTTTTCCCTTTAAGCTCAATAAGAAGAATCTCCTTGACTAGTTTTCCCCTTGTGGGTTTTTCCAGGGACGTTGCCCATAAATTTCTTGTGTCAAATGTGTTTGAATGATTGTCCACTGTTCATTTATTTATGCTGTTGAGTTTCAGATCTTAGTCATTTAGTGTTTCTGCTCATAGTTCCATTTGCATGTTTAGTTAACTTGCATTATTGGTGAATAACTATTGGAGGTTGAAATCTAAGTTTTTGACTAAGCATTTGTCTAGTATATTTTTACAAAATAAACATGAACAACAAGTGCTAGAATTTACGCAATCAAGAAGACACCACAATTTGAAAATCAAATCTGCAAGTACACAAGAATTGAGTAGTTGAAACACTTCATTAATATATAAGAGATGAAGTACATGTATATACTTACACCTTATCACAATCTGGTGCAATCTCAAGCTCTCCAAACCTTAGCTATGGAAACAATGAAAAACCTAGAATCTCAAGCTCTCCAAACCTTAGCTAGGGAAACTATGAAAAACCTAGCCACCAACTCTTCCTAACTATGAATCACTCCTAAGCAACCCTGGTTTCTTAATCAAATGATCCTCCTTGGATCCTACACTTTCATCCCACAAGTGTGCAAGACATCTCCTTTTCTCCTCCTTCTCAACAAGCATAATAAGTAGCACTAGGGTTTCCAAAACTTCAGTCTTCTCTCACAAGAGCTACACGAACAATGCTCCTTTTACCCTCTAGGGTTTATCACAAAACCTACCTTTCTTGCCTCTTTAGGGTGAAAACCTAATCGGAGAATAACTCTTGAAATTCAAATAATAACTCTAGTTCACTAAGACAAAGAGTGATAACATAATGAAGAGTACACAGAGAGAGAGAGAGAGAGAGAGAGAGAGAGAGAGAGAGATTAGTGCATTCCA
The DNA here is from genome assembly GCA_000966675.3 of Picea glauca. NCBI lineage: Eukaryota > Viridiplantae > Streptophyta > Pinopsida > Pinales > Pinaceae > Picea > Picea glauca. The sequence goes on from JZKD02S1673260.1 coordinate 75,741, forward strand.
CTCCTCACATTTCTAATACAAATGAGTGATGAATGAATCCACGGGATCAAGTATTAACAAATGTCTCTCTCTTCCCTTTATTTATAAGAGAGGTGAGGGAGATCGGAAATACAATAGTGGACCTAGTCCACTACAAGAAACCTATTTGCAAGAAGATAGGTCGACATGTGAAGTGATCACGCTATAAGTGACAAATGTCAAGCTGCAAGGTGAGGACGTCCAACAAGCAAGGCTCCACAACATGAACACTCCTTGAGCAAGGTACAATGCTCCACCTCCACAAGCCTCCAAAGCTCCTTCTATGCCATGTGGTCCTTTGTGTTTGCCCCACCTACATGATCATTCTCTCAACCCAAGCATACTCAAGTCAATCACATGCATGCATGCAAGCAACCAAGCATCTCCATTCGATCTAGGGCTCAATGTCGTCCTCTAGCATGCCTAGCACTTTACCAAGGCAAATCATCCTCCAAGCAAGCCACCCACTCTCCATGTGTGCATCATGAAGAATGTCATCATGTTGTCTAGGTCTTCAATGCTCCAAGAAAGACTGACACGTAAGAATCCACACAATGTCTAGCCATTTCCCATGCTTATGTCCATCACGATACAACCACAGGTCATCCATACACTATACACCCCACATCACATGAAGCACCTCCCAAGCATGGTGTAAACACTTTTAGAGTAATCTCAAAAGCTAACATCCTCCCTTTACAAGGAAAGTGTTTGCACCAATACTAGTCTTCTCCCTCTACAACTCGATCAAATTGTTATGTACATAAAAATACACATAAATAAGATATTAAATAATAAATATAACAACTAAATACTAATTAATAAATATTTATTAATAATGAAAAGACATGGCTATTGGTTACGGGCACCCCGACGTGGGTATATAAGCAAGCCCTCACTCTCAATTGTAATCATCCATTATTCATTTTATCTATATATATTTATTATTCCAATTTGAGCTCTTGGTTATTTATTTCATTGGTATCAGAGCAGTCGCTCCTCCTCATTCCCCACACCCCCTCTTGTAACCCTCTTCATTTTTTCACTCCTACGCACCAACCTCCACTCCCATTGCGCCCCTTGTTTCTCCCCACTCCTGTAACCCACACCCTCTCGCCTCCTTCCGCACACCCCTCCCGACCACTCACACTCTGTCACAGTCACTCCCACACACCCTCTCTTCCTCATCCTGCAGTCCCTCCCGTACCCTCCGTCGACCACT